>VUQG01043533.1:0-31983 GCA_015106755.1 Etia nguti
TAACTGTGTACTTCATGCCTAAAGAGGAAGGTGATGGTTAGCTGTAAAGCCACTCATTACTAGGTTCCTGCTGCCTGCAGTGTGGAGTTCTGGCTGTTAGCCTGCAGATTTCTTGCAAGCTGAGTGATGTACAGTAAAGACTCCATGTCTAGTGAAATATGTAGGTGGATAAGATATGGGTTGTAAGTTTGATGATAAACTACAATACATGAAAGTTGCATCGAGACTGGACTCTTCCATGACATTAATGTTCCCTGTTCAGCAAGACTGAATAAACCGCTTAGTTATCATGTTAAATTCTTTTAGAAATCCTAATATTCAGCATGATTACTGTTTACTCTCATTTAATATGATATGTGACCTCACTTTTACTTTAGCGGGTTATTGCTTCTGCTGCTGTTGTTACTGGGTGAAAAATTGCAACTCCAGCTTTGCCTATCAGTCATTTACATGGTCCTTAATGGGCTTAGCGAGTTTGATGTCTCAAGGGCAAAAAACCCTGCTATTTGCAAAGCAGAGTTTATGCTCTTAAAAATGCATGAGGCTGACTGAGCAAATGCTAAGGCAAATGCAAAGGCTTACATATTCACCCTTGTGCACATTCCGACACAAAGTCAACACCCCGGTGCTTGTAGATGGTGGCTCTAATGGGCTGCTAAAGTTGCCATATGTGTGCTGTATTTTGTCTCTGTTTGGTATCTCCTCATATTCAAATGAAAACCCACAGAAATGCCAAAGCAAAGAATATTTCTTGGCCATTAATAACACTGAGTCATGTCCGAAAAATGAAAGGTATACTCACACACTTTATGTTTTCAGTTTGCTCCAGGGGTAACTTTGACTTAATCAAATAAAGTCGTCTCTTATAATTATATTTTTAAATATTCATGAACTCTATTTCATCAGGCTTGAAAAAAATAGATGATTTTGCAGTAGATTATTATGAAAAGAGATGTTTCATCTTAAAAATCCAGTATAGCCTCATTTGTCAGGGACTCTTCACGTTAACGTTATCTTCACATTGTACACCTCTTAAAGCCTTTTGTTTAGCGCGGTTTGACGCGTGACTCAGTGAGGTTCGCTAAATCAGATAATCAAAGCTTGTGCTTATAAGCTTCATGAATCTTTCAGCACCTTCTCTGCTGTGTTTTGTTCTGTGAGAGAACAGACACATTTTTGTTGTCAGAGCTAAAGTGGCAACCTCGTCTGTCAATAACATACCCTGCAGATGAAATAACAAGCCTTAAAATACCTTCTTAATGACTGGCTCCATGCTGTGTCCTAACCTCACCTTCATCTAAAACACTTTTGGATTTGTTTCTCTTGCTGAAGGTTGTAACACTTGTCTTTGTGTTGGTTTTTTTTCCCTCCTCCTCTGCAGGGTGAGTGCTCCCAGAGATGCTATAACATCTTTGTTCTGGAGACAGTGTGCGTTGCCTGGTTCTCCCTGGAGTTCCTGCTGCGCTTCATTCAGACTCAGAGCAAGTGTATGTTCCTGCGTACGCCTCTAAACGTCATTGATGTGGTAGCCATTCTTCCCTACTACATCACCCTGATCGTGGACTCTTTGTCGGTGGGTGGAAAACCTGCAGGCTCAGGGAACAACTACCTGGAGAAGGTGGGGTTAGTTCTCCGAGTTCTTCGTGCACTACGGATCTTTTACGTTATGAGGTTGGCCCGCCACTCCTTAGGCTTGCAGACCCTCGGCCTAACAGTGAGGAGGTGCACGCGTGAGTTTGGCCTGTTGCTGTTGTTCCTGTGCGTGGCCATGGCTCTTTTCTCCCCACTCGTTTTCCTAGCCGAGAGTGAAATGGGCGCAAAGCAGGAATTCACCAGCATCCCTGGTAGCTACTGGTGGGCGGTCATCTCCATGACTACAGTCGGTTACGGGGACATGGTGCCCAGAAGCATCCCTGGCCAGGTGGTGGCGCTTAGCAGCATCCTGAGCGGTATCCTCCTCATGGCCTTCCCTGTCACATCCATCTTTCACACCTTCTCCCGGTCTTATGTTGAGCTGAAGGAGGAGCAGAGCCGGGCTCTCAGGCAGAAGCCAGACTCGCAGGACAGCACCAAGTCGCAGAACAGTGAGGACTCCCAGGAGATGGACAGCTACCATGGCATTACAGAGGCCGCGGCTTCAGCCATACAGCGGAGAAAGTCCATGGCTGCTCAGAGGGCGGCTGAGATCAGAGCATCCATGAAGACTTAACCGCTCTGTCAGCCTGTCTTCTTTCAAGCAGGAGCCTGGGACGCTGCGATACCCAGCACTGGGACTTCAAAAATGACAAGCTGCGGGACTGTGAACAGGGATGAGGTTTTCTCTGTTGAGCTCGGGGTTTCCGCTTTGATCGTGTGAAGCGCTTGTGCACCAGAGTGTGTCTGAATTTCACAAGTTTTACAGGAGAGCCGCAGATGAGGTCTTTTTCGCTTTTTACAAATCTGATTTTAAAATATAGGAAACGACACAATATTCACAGTTAAATATATAAATAAAAACCAAACCTAACGGACCGTACTCTCACTGACTGTGATTCAGATTAGTCTCTGAAAAGAAAATCTGCTACTAAAACACACGTGTTCTTGTTTAGACCTCGGAATAATAGTTTATGTTCCTCATGTAGCTGCATTGAGTGGATTGTGTGAAATAAAGGTGTTTGCTGAGATTTTAAACATGCAGTTTATTATTATGATTTCAATTCAGCATTCATTATGCATTCATCAAACCAGTTCACTCATCAAATCACTTGTAGGTGGGGTCCTGTTATACTGGTGTCTCTTTGGTATGCACTGTGTACACTTGTATGATCTCAGTGCATTCATTTCCAGTGGAACACAGCTATTTACTCTCAACATAATGATATAACACTCATTCATCAGTCAGAGGGCTTTTCAGTCTGCTGGGACGTTTTGTTGTTTTAATTGGCAACTGACAGGAAGACTGCTCCCACATTGGCATCTCCATTAAAAGGCTTTGCCTGATGCACAGGCAGATGCTTCAGTAGCATAGTCTGATAGTTCATGCGTATATGTTTGTGACTGATACCAGCCTCATGTGGTTCTAAAAAGCAAACTAGCATAAACATTAGCTTAGCTTAGCATAAAGACTGGAAATGGGGTGAATACAGGCACGATCTGATGCCCTGTGTTGGTGCTGTTCCTGGATCATCAAAACTATTGTTGGTCCAGGTTCAACATTGCAAGTGATTATTCGCATAGTCGTGATGTAATAGTTTTGCTTCGTGTAAATACCATCACACCACACACCAAACCCTAACCCCCACCTCATAACCATAAAGATAACCCTAACTATAACCTGATCACATCCTAACCCCGAAGCCTAAAGCTTACAGTTAACTGCCCCCTTTTCAGGATTTTTTCTTGAGTGAACATCAGCAAATTTTTCCATGTCGTAAAACTATGACATCATAACAATGTGATCGGTCACTTCTAACCTGGACCGACATTAATTATGATGATTCTGGTACAACACCAACACTGGGATCAGGTACAGCTGAATACAGGGCTGGTTTAAGCCTGCTATGTTAGTGTGCACAGCAAGAAAAAATAATAATCCTGAGCTAGTTTTGTGGTGGTCAACAGCTGAACACAGAAGGCAACCAGCTGAAAGTTGGAATCTAAACAAATGTACATTATAATCATATATCTGAAATATCTTTACTATCCTTCAAAGATTTTTTGGTTGTTGCTTGCTGAAGACAGCTCCCTGGGTATGATACGAAGGTTTAGCTCAGATTAGAATAACTGCCATTATAGTAAAAAAGAAAGAAAGAAGCAAAAAAAATAAATCAACTTCACACAATTTTTTATGTCACTTTTTTGATATGCCATTACTTGTGATAACTCACCATCTTTGCGGAGTCCTTACCAAGGATAGTTTTTGCTCCTCTGACTTCACTTACTCTAACACTGGCACATGAAGACGTTGACCCAGGGTCTCCCAATCTATCCACAAATGCATTCACGTGACGAAGGTCTTGTTGACCTGTGACAAACATGGACAGGTCTACTGGCAGCAAAGTGGCTTTCAAAGCAGCAGCGTGTGTGTGTGTGTGTGTGTGTGTGTGTGTGGTAGGAAGAGCACTGTAATATAAATATAAAAATGTGTGAACATAACTCACAGTGTCAGTGTTTAATAGGGGGGAAAGCTGGCTGAAAAAGGGGTGACTGGGTCAGTTAATGGACTTACCAGTATCACGAACTCATCATTACAGCACAGCAAGATCTCAGATTAATTATAACCTCATATTTCATTAAAGCTTACACATTAAATTCTAAATTAATTTGTTCCTTAGATGAAGGTTGCATCCTTTCAGATGCTACCACTGTCACACTCAATCTGTTGTACCAGATGACTGCCCCTCCCTGAGCCTGGACCTGATGGAGGTTTCTTCCTTTTAAAAGGGAGTTTTTCCTTTCCACTGTCACCAAGTGTATGCTCATAGGCAGTGGTCTGATTATTGGGGTTTCTCTGTATTATTGTAGGGTCTTTACCTTACATTATAAAGCTCCTCACAACTGTTGGTGTGATTTGGTGCTATATCAATATAATTGAAATTAATTAAAATCGCTTTTTAAATCCTAACTCAGGTTAGCAGGCGACGTTAATCTGTTATCCAATGCATGCAAGGTGTAAAGCAGAAGTTGCCTTGGCAGTGCACCCCAGTAAGAGGTTATAGTTGTTAAGTTTATAACCACCTTTCCAACAAATGACCACCAGAGTTGAACCTGAAGTTACCTGAGGCTGATAATACAGGCCTCCGATTATGAACCGCAGATTGGTGTCTTTTCAACAAAAGAAGTGACAAAATGTATCACCAGTGATACCTGTATTTATAAGTACATAAAGTTTGTCAGAGAGCAAACACTCACCAAAAGAAATTCTAATTATAGTTTTCTTCTCTTCAAAGAGGCTGACTGACTCTGACAAGTATTAAATATCCACCTTCAGGCAGTTAAACAACAGATCCCGGGAATGCTTCATTCAATAAGCAATAACAGGTATTGCAAATAATTTCTAAACCCTCACATGTTTTTCTCGTGTAATTCCACAAACAGCGCTTCATTTTCTCCTACTCGAGTGCCTGGTACTTTGAAGTGATACAACAGCAAACCATTTGCCTAAACCGTGGTCAAGCTGGAGGCGTCCAAGCGTGCTTGAAAGTGCAAATTAGGTTCAGGTATTTGCAAAAGGCTGTACAGGTTGCGAGGATGTGCTTGCCCTGGATTGCAGTCACTGGATTAACAAAGTCATTAAAAAGCGTGAAGATACTACAGAGGGAACACTCTTAAAACTACTACATAATATTTTAATGGAAATAGAGTTTTGATGAGGAGCAGATGGTGTGTTTGAGTTTAAAAGGGTTTGTGCTTTGAGCCATAAATCCATAGCCTGAGGAAGTCTC
The DNA here is from genome assembly GCA_015106755.1 of Etia nguti. Classification (NCBI taxonomy): domain Eukaryota; kingdom Metazoa; phylum Chordata; class Actinopteri; order Cichliformes; family Cichlidae; genus Etia; species Etia nguti. The sequence continues at coordinate 5,424 of VUQG01043533.1, forward strand.
TGACAAAAATGCAATAAAAATGATAATGAACACAGTCCCGTGTGAAAGGCTTATTACATTACAAGTATTATTATTTATTACATAAGTGCTCCCTCAGACTTGCAGAGCTGCATGTGATATACTCGCGAGGTACGCCAATCAAGACTAGTTTGATTGTGATTTGACTTCTTGTTTTTCATTCCAGGTCTGCCACTGATAATACATTCATTTGATTTTCATCCATTGTTGGTGTAGGCGCTCTGTTTGGAATTTTAGCTTCAGTCCAGCTTGATTCAGTCTCCCGAACCAGGTATGAGGATAAGTGTTGTGGCAAAAAAGAGGGCTAGATGTCTTTGGGAAAACCAACATGGTGCTCTGTGACAGGGGTGTTAAATGTAAGGCCCGTGTGCCAGATTCAGCCTGAGAAAGACTCCAATCTGGCCCAACTAAATGCTTTGAAAAATGTGAAGGAAGACATAAATTTTTTACTTTTAACTATATTTTCAGTTGTGTAATTAGAAACTGTGAGTTCTATGATTACAGGACAGTCTGGACAATGAGCTACCAGTACTTTTTCTGTAAATTTTTATTCCTTGCAATTTGAGCCCAGAGTCCAGATTTATTTCATGTACTACAGCAGCATTTCTATATCGTGTAGAAAAATGACATACTGTTATAATTGCACTTCTTTTCCTTTTATTAAGATTTTGCCGGGATTAAATGTGCAGATAAACTTCTGTTATGCTCTGTTTGCCGTGTGATTTACAAGTCATTAGCCTGTGAATGTCCAGTCTCCCTTGGTTTCTCACTCAGATCCACCCCTCGCATGTCATCTCTGCTTTGAAAACACCACGAAAGCAACAGAAAACACTCAGCTTGACGCTTCACAATGGGACCGCGCTGACCACTGTGTGATGCCATAGTCCAGTAACAAGCAGCTCCTGTCTGTCTTCCTTCTGATTGGCTGCTCCTCACCTGGCTTTGCAAACAAAACCTGGTGATGGTGAGCACCGCTGATTTTTGCTGTTGTAGAAACAGAAACTCTAAATGAACTTAAACATGGTTGATATTGTACATATTGCAATTACCCCAGCACCTTTTCTTTGCCTGTATGAATAGTTCCCTCTTTTATTAAAAAAAACAAAACTCTAAGTTGGGTGAATTTTTTCATAACCCATCCACCTGAATACTGGAGTTAGGAGTTAGGGGCGTGATCAAGTCAACAAGTCTCAAGAATCACTCTATATCCTTTAATCAAAGTTGCACACAATAATCACCTAATGGGTCTTCACCCATAGTGTGCTCATGGTCAATGGCAAGGTGACATTCTCGATGGATTTATTAGTTTATACAATGCAGACAGTGGTGATTCTAGAATCTGTTTGGGCAGGGGCAAAAATTCACAAGAGGTCCCCCCCACCCAGCGTTGGAAGGGCCCTCTTGTGAGGGCTGAAGGCTCTGCCTCCCATTTTACTTTTAAATACTCTAGCAACCACAAGCCTGCAGTGTGAGAAGAAAGTGCTCTATTGGGGTGATACAGTACTATGAGCTCTTTAAGAAAAGATGGGACCAGATTATTAGATATTTTGTAACTGAGGACAATGATTTTATCAGAATCAGAATACTTTATTAATCCCTAAGGAAATTATGTAAACAGGCACGGTTTGTACCTCCTTCTCTCTTTGAGCCTCCACCTCTGCATCCTCGGTGTGTTTTCCTCCAGATTTCAGTTTTAAAAGTTGATTCTGGATTAACAGGTAGTCAGCAAAGAGGAGCTAATATAGGCAAAATATACTCTTTCTTGTCCCTGTCTGTACTCTCACTGTAAAATTTTGGTTCAGCTGAAGGCTTTTTAGGGAGTTTTTGGGACAGCCTGATAATAATAAATTACAGTAGCCCAGCAAGAAGTAATAAATCCACTCGTTTTTTGGCATCATTCTCAGACGGGATGTTTCTACTTTTAGAGATATTGTGTAAATGGAAGAAAGCAGTCCTACATATTAGTTTGATATGCACATTAAAAGACATATCCTGCTCAAAAATGGTTCCAATATTCCTCACAGTGTTACTGGAGGCCAAGGTAATATCCTCAGGTTTGTCTGAAATTAGAGGTCATGCACAGGTTTATGTCTCATAAACATTCTTGTAGTATAACTAGTTGGTTTTAATAATCTGTGAATTGAGAGCGATTGTGGATGAGCTACTACATCACAGATTGTCTGGTTAACTGACCATCCCAGAAATTTGGGCTTCAGTTTTGGTGAGTAAAATTCTCATGTACTGCACTGATACAGTTTCAGAATACAGCTTGCTAACAAGCTAGCTAACATTAACTGATAAATTAGCATTCCACCTTTCATCAGTGTAAAAAAATTCGACATGGTGGTGGTGGTCAAAACACTAACGTGGAGGCTTCAAAATGCAGACTCCAAAACCAATGGGTGATGTCACAGTGATGTCCAATCCATATTTTATATCTATAAAAAAAACTATCTAAAGCTGATAGTCTAATAGAAGAAAACAGATTGGAAACAAAGCAGTCTGACAGTTGACATTGTAGCTAATATGGATGACTTGTCAGTAGGCAAACCTCATTATTTGTCATTTTGTTTGCTATAAGCATCTACCATCGTAGCAGTATAGGAAAACCATAATAGCCACACTTTATATCCCATCACTGCTCTATAGGCGTTCTAATAACTGGGCCAATTGTTATCTTCAGCACTAAACAATAGCCATGCTGCTTCTGAACACCACCACTCACATTCAAAAAGCTCTTGAGTGGCTCTCTGTGAAGCAGCCCAGTCACTTTGTTTAATATATATTCATTCCATGCAGACAAATTGAATCTTAGAGGAGTACCCTGGTAAGAACCCACCTGTCAGCGGTAGTTTGACGCAGAGCTGCACTTGTGAAGAGGTTTGATGCGCCAATGTTCACAACACAAGGCCCTAGAGGAGTTTCAAAAGTGAGTGCCTCATATGTTTTCAGTATTTATCACAAAGGGAAGCCTCTTTCTCTCTCACACACGCTCGAATTCCCCGAGGCACTGAAAACAATAAAGAATTTTATTTCCAGGCCTGTGTGTATGAGGTCCTGACCTTTGAGTTTAAATTACAGATAAGCTTTAAACACATTTCTGTCAGTCGTGGTCCATGTGTCGTTTCAGTTTATATATACACTACATATATGTGTGTGTGTGTGTGTGTGTGTGTGTACACGGATGAGGCCTAATCTATGAGAGACAGATATGTGTTGGTTAATCGTGCAGTGAAAGGCATAAATAGGAACACATTTTGAATGGAAATCTGGTTTAGAAAACATTTTTTCAAATCCATCTTTTTGATCTTTTTTGTTTAGTGACTCTGTTATCTTTGTTGCGCCTCCTCTCTGTGCCTGCAGAGAGCTCTGTGTGGAAAGCCAAGCACATCACGATTTATGTTTTTATTATTGCTTCAGATGGCACATGCCCAAAGCCCAAAGAAGGACCATGGCTGGTGGGCTTACTCCTCCTTTGACAACTGATGCCTGCCAGAGCGACACTGTTGATCAGAGCAACGATGTCGGCACAAGTCACAAAAAGATCTCCATCAAAAGGAAAAAAAATAAGTAAAGTCACAATGCAAGAGTTTGTCTGGGTCCTTTTTATTGGGGGACAATGCCACATTAAATTCTTGACAATACTGGGTGTTAAAATAGCCTCGGGAATTACACGTGTATGGCCAGTTTAAAAGGAAAATGGATAAAAAAAAATAGACATCAATAGCTGTATTAGGGTAAAAAACCAAAAAACCAAAAACACATAATAAACATACTCGTGGAATGATATTTTTGGTATAGTAACAAACAAAAACGTGAAAATACGTTCACATGATAAATGAGCAAAGTGATACAAAACATGGAGCAAACAAAGATAAATCAACACGTGCAGTGAAACAGTCGCAGAAGTGGAACTCTGAGGTCAGTTTGATCTCGTTTCACACAACAGGACTCTGTCGGGTATGTCACATTAATTCACACAACACACTCGGGCTCAGCACTGTCGGGACAGAGAACAGGCAATCTTACACTGGCACCTGAAGAGTTTTTATATTAAAAAAAAAGGACAAAATAAATACGGAGGCTAAATAGATGTAAACATAAAAAAAAATACCCCCACCGATCCCTCACTACCCAATACTCACCCAGCGTGTTTATTAAAAAAAAAAGAAGCAGAGAATGGTCGTTTCTCGGCGGAACAAAAAGATTTATTTTTGTTGTTGTTTTGTTCTTTTTGAAGACGAGGACAGGTCTGCTCTGGTACACAGATCACTGAAGGGCTGACAGTCGTGCACCTTATGGTCTGGCATTCCTCCTCTCCTCAGAGAGAAATTACAAAACAACAACAGTAACACAAAGAAAAAAAAATCATGTGGCTGCCTCTGCGTTTAAACAGGAAATTAATTTCCTATGACAAAAACAATGATGAGTACAACCTGCCCTCACGGAGGACCTCACAGTGATGTGGGGTCATGAGCGGGGATGTTATTGGATTTGCCATAAATGATAAACTGGCCAGTCAGTGCTCTCCACAGCCAATATGAGGAACAGGTACAATCTTTGCTGAGCATATTCTGAACTGTGAGTCTGTGAAGTTCATCTCTTTAAGGCATAATTCCAGTTTATTACAGCTTGGGCTTTGGACATCATTTCTGAGAACAACACCGCTCACTGTGCTCACAGAACATATCGACTTGGTCCTGCATAAAAGCCTTTTCATAAAATGTATTTAACGTTATTATTGCTTTAAGGAGCAAAATGATGTTTGTGCACTTACACTTTACTGGTCAATCTCGAACATTAAAAAAAAATATCTAATAACACTGAGAACTCCCACTCATGGGAGCTCTGGTTTCATAGGGAGTACTTGTGAAATAATTTAGAATGAGCTCTATAAAGCTCTATGTCCTTGTTTTTTTTGTTTATTTTTAGAATGGCTTAAAATCATTGATGTAGCTCAGTTTTTAGATATGTTATGGATTATGATTGTACAATTAGGAATGGCACAGCGTCACAAGGAAACAAGCAGCAGCAGAGCATTTCTAGCAGCAGCCTCCTGATAGTGGTCATCTTCAAACTCAAAGGTGGTTTTTTTTTATTAAACAATCACAGTATAGCGCAGCTCGATGGACTTCAATGCCACAGCAAGATAGACGATATGGACAAAAGTAACGTTTGAATTCGGGTGTGTTCAGTGCCATTACCACAGGTGTATAAAATCAAACACCCATCCACGCCGTGTGCTTTTACAAATATTATTGAAAGAACGAATCATTCTAAAGAGCTCGATGAATTTGAACGTGGTGCTGTAACAATATGTGCCCGTTGCAGATTTCAGTTTGCTGAAACCGTATCATACCTTATCACATAAAAGGGCATGGAGAAAGCTGTGTAACGCAAATATTTCTTTCAACATGACACCTCACAATGATGCCGTAACAGACTGACGTCAGCATGTTGTAATAAAAACATTTTAGCCCTTGGGAGCTGCGCTTTCTGAGTGTTCTTGTTTGTTTTTTGTCAAACAAGGCATCATGCTGCAATGCAAATGTAAAAACTTGATTACATATCATTTGAAAAAGCTTTAGAGTGCTCAGCTTCTGGCCGTCAGTTGGCGAGATTGGCTCGCGACACAATAGAAATAGAAAATTTAGTCTATTGTGGTGAGTGCAAAGCTGTCATGATGCCTTAGAATAAAACATGAGCCAATTCAGGACAGAAAAACAGCTTCTTGTTATCCTGCTGTCATAGCATGAATGTAGGATGATGTTCAAAGCGAAACAGAAGCCGCAAACATCACTAAATTAAGCCCATGATGCGACTCTAATATAAATGCGGTCGTCATCATAAAGATGAGTTCAGACTGAACGCAAAGCGAAACTAGCGCCTGGAGCTATGATTCAGCTGCTAGTCCCAGACACAGAAGACTGGCTGCATCTTGCTGGCAGCTTAAATTACACCTTTACCTTTATGAAGTGCAGTTGTAGGCTCGCAGGACAAGTTTAATGATATTAACACATCTTTGAGCATTTATTTAGGAAGTTTTGGAAATGATGAAAATATATATAAAATGTCGTCAAGGGCTTTAGTATAAAAGTCTTGGCATTTGCTTACAAAGGCTAATTCGCTCATCTTTTTGCTAGTCTCAAGGCCACTCACATCTATGACCAAACTTGAGGAGTTTTCTTCATTTGGTGATGTTAGATTGACTCTGCTTTTCTGTATTTTTGTCGTACAAGATTGAGTATGACAGCATATGGTGTCCAACAAGCAGTGGACTGACTGGCATTTCTCCACTGTGTTGGGAAAAAACAACAACAAATGCCATTTTGTACATTCAGCAATGCTGTATATTAACATTTCTTTTTTTTTTTTTTTGGATTGATTTGTAACACATTACTGGCAATGCAGCAATCCATGTTGAAAATGTGGGTGCTTTAAGGCAGAAGTTCCAAGCAACATTCATCCGTGTGTGCATGGGCTCGAGGACAACACAAGCTGGTCCACTTTTCCTTGAGCACTGATTTCAGTGCATACATCTGCAGTTTGCATACACTGGATGTTCATGTGCTGTGTGTGCATAATATTCTCCACATGCACAGGCTGATTCAAGGGTGTATTCTTAGAGACGTTTGCATTCCTATTAGCATGCATTGGGCCGCTTTTGAAAAGTCAAGAAGACAATAAATAAAACAGGCTGACGTTGTGTGTAACAAGTGTCCTTCGGGTATCACTGGAGACATTGCCACCACCTGGTGTCTGTGTACCTTTGCCTTATTTATGAGTGCGTTCGAGACTTTATTTATATTAGGAGGTGAGGGGGAGAAGCAGCCTGCATCATCTCAAGATGCTTTGGTGCATGTGTGTGTTTATACACTTCCACAGTGCCTCGATAAGGCCTTCCTTGCTGTGGCTTATACCGTCCTCAGAGATTATGCCGATGTTCTCAGAGGGCTTTGGCACTGGTGGTGTGGGAAACTGTGTGTGACACTGGTTTCTGTGGGTAGCGGCTGTAGTAGTAAACCTGGAAGAGGATGGTGATGTCCACGAAGACCTGCAGCAGGCCGCAAATCCAGAACTGCACCGGAGCCTGGGTGAGAAGGAAGTACCCTGTTTTAAAGGTGTCACCACTGGTCCACATCAGAACCATCTTGATGCTTGATGGAAACGAGAAGAGAAGAAGAGAAAACAACGTTAATATTGTAGCCCATTACTGTAACTTTACCATTCTTTATCATTCTTTTGTTACCAGATTTACTGGAGTTGATTTTCTTTAAATTACTTTGAGTGTTATTCTTCTAACAAGCACTTCTGACAACATGACAACAGTGATCTAGAGTTTTGTTGTGCCCTCGTCAGTCTTTGTCCAGTTTTTCTTTTTAGTATAAGTTGGCTAATCAAACCATACATTACTTCCTATCTAAAACAAGATTAATAGACTTTGAAAGTCCCATAAATAATTGTGTTGTGGTAATTCTCAATAAAACCAAAGTGATTAGTAACAGGCTAGTAGTCTATGGGTGCTGTTTGCCGAAGCTGCATCAGAAATGCTGTTAGTGGCTATTCTCTTAAGGAAGAGAAACAGAAAATGCTGAGGTATGCCAAACTACACAAGAACTGGACTAAAAATCAGTGGCAACAGGTATGTACACAGGATATCAGGAGGGAGGTATAACAGTGCCTAAAGACATCTATAGAGCACCGTGGCGGCTCTGTCATGGTTTTGGCTGCTCTTCAGCCAATAGTGTTGGTAGCTTGTCAGAATCGATGGAATTATAAATGAATAAAAGTACCATCAGATTCTGATCCACCAATTAATATCTGGAAAGTATCTGATTAGCAAAGGCTTCATTTTTTAGCATGACAATGATCCCAAATATACTGCCAATGCAGTAAAAACATACCCGGATATAATAACACAAAATTGAACACTATCAGTCATGGACTGGCATCCCCCAGAGCCTGGACCCCAACAGCAGTGTGGGATCATCTTGACAGAGATTTGAATAATCTACATCCAAAGAAGAGCTTTCAATGTATTTCAAGAAGCCTGGAGAACTATTCCAGAAGACTACCTAAATTAATAAGACACTTCAGACTGTGTTGAGGAATAAGAAAGGTCACACCGAATATTGACGTTTGTACAAACTCTCTTTTTGCCTTCTATGCTGCATTTCCATATATTGTTGCACATGGGTGCAACTATTTACTGAAACATTTCCCATCATCCCAAGAAAGAATAACGGAATGAGAGACTTTTTCCATAATATTGTAATTGCATCAACATGGTTGTTACAAAAAACAAACATGTCCAAATGAAGTTTATTTGGCAAAAAATGTCATCAGGAAATAAAAATAGAATCCTGAAGAATATGTGCAAAATGAAACTGTTTAGTATTAATGAGTTCTAGATTGTTGTTACAAAGTAAACCAAATTATTGATGGAATCATTTCATATTGAACACTTTGGGTCTGTCCGCACATCAGCTTCCACGTTAGCATTTTGACCAGACCTTTAATGCATCCTGGCTTCATTTCTACTTGGACTGAATTTGTTTTTACTCCATTTGGTCACCAAAACCACATGTTAATGACAGCAGGACACGAGGTCAGAGAGATGCAGGCAGGAAAGAAATAGGAAATCTGACACAATAAGTACCAGGGGAAATTGAAGTAATGAATCTCTTCAGGTTGCATGCTTCTTACTAACTTTGCATCCTGTGGCACATTTCTAACTATAAAATTCTTAATAGTGCTTCTGGTTCATACCAGGCTGTTCATAAGGTGCACGTGAGACAATCCAGGCATGAATTCTGCAGTTATCGCTCTACAAGTGACTGGAGATGAGCGCCCACGTGACTTGGAAGAGCCAAAGTTCCTCTAAGCATAATCATCATCCTCTCACTGGCACTGGAAAGCACTGTGAACTCAACTAATGAGATGGAAAAGGAAGCCTAACAAGAGTAAGCGAAAAAAGAACAAAGGCCTGGGGTCTGAAAACACAGTTTCTCATACATGTTATACTCTCCAAAGATAGAAAAACACATGATGTACAGCTGCGTATCAAGTAATGTGAGGACATCAGTTCAAAAAGGCTTGTAAAGCTCTCTGAAAAGTTTGGATTGGTGGTTATGGGTGTTTCCCGCTCTCTTTTATGACAGCATCAACAAATCTATCGCCTTCTGCAGAGCTCAGGTACGCTCGTCTCTGTTTTTAGTTTGTTTGTTGCATTTTTTAAAATTATTTGTTTGAGGCAGAAATACACAAAGGCAATGCAGACAAAGAAAGGACTGAACCAGCAGTGTGCCCACAATCCACTCACAGACGTACAGAGGGAGGACTTGTCAGATGAGCCTCCTAAAGCTACCAGCCTCCAACAATGTGAACACATGCTGAGATATCTGAAATCCTTTCACTCAAGCGTGTTAGCTTGGTTGGTCAGCACTATTTGAATGAGCTTTGCAGACTTCTTTCTTTTCTGTCACTGAGGCAACCGCTACCCTGAATTTGAAGGACTGATTTGTATCCAGCGCTATCTGACTCTGTGAGATACTGCTGGATATAAGTTTTATTTGCCCAGGTCTGGAGATATGTTTATCTGAGATTTAAAAACTGTGAAAAAGTAGAACAAAGCATTACCTCTAAACTTTAGTGGTAATTAGTCTTGTATTTGATCTGTAGTGCACTAGCATTTTGCTTTCCACGTTTCTACCCTCATTTATGACACAAACTGTGGGTAGTGACCAAAATAATGGTTAGGACATCTGACTAGAAAGCCTCTAGGTGAACTGTCCCAGATTCCTCTCCACCAGGAGAGCCTCTGGGGCACACCCAGCACACGCTGGACAGATTACACTCCTTTTTTTCTTTCTTTCTTGGGCGGCTTGTGTTCCTCTTGGAGGACAGGTTAGGCAGACTAAGGATGCCCCTGCTTAGACTGCTTCCCTGCGATCCAGACCCAGTTAAGCATCAGGATGGATTGATGGCTGGAACTCAGTACCTGACTGTGACTCATTAGGCTGCTTGCCTTTACTTTTATCAACTTGTAAAAGCTAATCAGGTTTTCTTCTTCCCTGACACTTGTAGGCAATGAATGTGATTACCAATGAGCATTCAATCAATGTCACCTACTGAGCTGAATCAGACAGAGCCAAACCAGCCTTTAGTGTGTAATGCCAGGGCACAGTGTGTTTCCATGAATGTTAAAAAATTCAGTGACATCCTTCCCCTAGAATCAGTGTTCACATACTCTAGAACTGATAACCATTAAACTTAAGTGTCAATCAGCTTTTTTTTTGGTAACCAAATATAAAAACTATAAAAACTGTTCTGGAAAACCTGTTATTGATATTTTGGAAAGCAGTTACTTAAACAATGTCTTTGTTTTTGCCTGTATGGGATTCATATATTTAACCATTTCAAAGGTTTTCAGAGAGTGGTCTGAAAAAGACAAAATATCCAGTGAGGCCATTTCTCTGGGTAAAAATGGACAGAATAGGTATGTACAAGATGTCAAACCTTGAAGAAGCTTTGAAGTGTTGTACACTAAACTGGTTACGCCTTTCCACAGTCCAGGGAAAACAGCTCTGTCTTGGCTGTCTGTGATCTCAGCAAAACACTTTTACCGCATTGGTCTTACTGAATTCAACATGATGCTGATTTTATAAAATATGGTCTCCATTAGGTTCCACAAAGGCAATAAAGCACAGTGTGCTTACTGTGTACGTTATGGAAAAACCCAGAAACATTTGACCTGTGGCTGATGTTCAGGGCATATTTCACCGCCTGATATGAATGTTCCACTAAGAAAGTAAAGTACATTTTGTTGCGGTTCCCAGTACCCCGCGGATCCTTTGATAGAGCATCCTGAATAAACATGTCGCAGTGTGAAGCTTTGATTACTGCAGCAGGTGAATCATGGTGATATGAAGATAAAGAAGAAACAATGAATCGTTGTGTCAGCAGATTTCCTGCCTTTCTATAAGCCTCTTAACAAATGTAAAAGGGAATGGGGTGGAGGAGTGGATTGTCACCCCAACTGTGTGTGCTTTAGCCACACTGGGGCAAAGCTTTGGAGACAAATCCCTTCTTGCATTATTTATTATCCCCAACCTCACCTTAGACTTGTGTATTTTTAAGATGATTTTTTTTTTTGTTGTTGCAGATTTTGCCATTTTTCTTACACTCCTTTCTAACATTTCTCCAGCTCCTTCCCTGAATCCTTTCAAAATGTTTGCACTGGCATCTTTTTTTCCATTTTTTTAAGCATGTCTCTCTCCTCATCCATTCAGCCTCCCATCAACTCTCCATACCTGTTTGTATTTGCATTCCCCGTACCTACTGTCTTCACACTGCTCTTTCTCCATGAGGAGCTTGTTAGCACTGTGAAAACAACCCCCTCCAAACATCCCCCCAAAAACCCCACCACCCACATCTCCCTCAGTGGCTGCTGTCTTAGTTATGGTGCTGAACCTGGATGTAAAGATAAGAGAGGGAGGATTCTTGTTTGATCGGTTCCTTTGCTGGTCCCCTAACAAGAGGTAGCAAAGGCAGGGCTGTGGGGAGAGGGTGTCTGGCTACTTATCTGTCACCTTCTCTGAGACATATAAAATGAGGGACGGAGAGTGCCAACTGAACTCTGGGCTCAAATGGAAGCAGCGGAGAAGCATAGCTGCACTGACCACACAGTTTCTACAGATGCATGGTATAGTAACACTGGCACTGGCTAAGTACAAAATGTCTGTTTATTTGTAGGCTTTTCAAGCAAATGTAAGTAAACTTGCACAGAACTGGAGCCATTCTGAAACTATTTTAAGAAAAATAAAAACAACAAAAGTTCAAAGTATTATTGACAAAGGAAGACAAATTAAGCTGCACAGTTTCCAGAGGACTGGGTTACCCCCAGCTGTTCTACAAGATACCTAAAAGATGGTGCACCAATAAAACTTGCAAAGACTCTAAACAGAATAGTTATAAGCTGTAGAAAAACAACAAGTTTACTGCCAAGCCCTTTAGTTACACAAAAAAGTTCCTTTTTCTACACTTAGCATCAATGCAATTCGGAATATGTGAAATTAAATGATGGCTATCGTGACATCATGCGTTGGTCTTTAAAGTCCCGCTATGAAGCTTTGGGATTAGCATTTTTACCATCTCAGTTTAAAAAACACGAATTCAAGATTAAAGATTCTTTATTTGTCACATGCATGGGGCAGGGATAGCTCAGTAGGTAGAGTGTTGGCCCCATGATCGGAAGGTCGAGGGTTTGAATCCACTGAACGGCTACCCTGAGGTACCCCTGAGCAAGGTACCGTCCCTACACGCTGCTCCCCGGCCGCCCAATGGCTGCCCACTGCTTCACTGAGTGAATGGGTTAAATGCAGAGAGGAATTTCCCCACGGGGATCAATAAAGTATACATTATTATTATTATTATAGTTATACGAGTACAACACGCAGTTCAGAACTTTCTGGACTTTAAGCTAACCAAGCTAATGTTATTTTATCTTTTAGTCTAAAGTTTTTGTTTAAATTCTGTCCAGTTGTGTAGAGAAAAAACTCCCTGAATCAAATTCTATATTGATATACATATGTTGCATGCAGCTAGTTATACAGGAATAATTTAGACTGAACAAGAGGGTAATAAATCTCTTTATCAGATCTCTGCATGTGTTTTTTTTTTTTTTTTTTTTTTTTTGCTGTTTTATTTGTTTATACTGAGAGCCAAATTTAAGACAAACCTTCACTTCCTTCCAATGGACAAAGTTTTCTGATCCCAGAAGCAGAAATACAAAAGCTTAATTTATCTTTCCTTGTCAATGAAAGTGTGTTTTTCTAAAAAGCAGTTTTAAAATGCTAGCAGTTCTGTGCCAGTTCATTCATCTTTGTTTAAAAAGCCTATAAATAAATCAGGCACTTGGTGCTTCAACCTCAGCTGTGCCATTTGCCATTTCTTGGGACAAAGCACAAACCCAGAGTTACTACACAACACATGCAGAGGCCAGGGTAGAAACTGTCTGGTTCAGTGCCGCTGCCGTTCTCCACTTCTGCCATTTCAGCCCAGAGCACAGCGTGCTGACATCAACAGCTAATCAGAAAAGCATATTTCAGTTCCACAATATGTTTTATACAGTAAACTAGTATACAGCTATAACTAAGTTTATGTTAAAACAGAGGATCTCTTGTCCATCTTTTTTTAGTTGTTTTTTTAAAGCACATTTCTTTTTTTGTGCTTCACTCATACTTTAGTCAGAACCACAATATTCAAACATACAATGTAATTTCAATCTCCAGTTCTCACTGTCTGACACAAATTTGCAGAAAGCATGAAGCAAGGATATGAAACTGTGGAAACCTGGAGGTAAAGAACCATTAACAAATTCACTATGAAGAACAGAGCAGGTATCAGCAGCATTACAGGAGGAGCTTGGCTGATGGTGGGTTGCCAAGTGGCTTACAAATGTACAGCTAGGCTGGCTAAAGCACATAAACAGCTTTACCTATGAGAGTTGCCATTTGGATTCTAGAGTATATTGACTTACTCTCACAAAGTTATACTGTGAAGGCTCTGTATTTCACTCAGCTGAACTTTGAACTTTTGCATTTTTACAAGACAAAACAAAAAGAGTAGGGTCATTCCATCAAGTTTTAGGTCGAAGTTTTCTTAATCGAAACATTAAGAAAATACTATTTTTATTCAACTTAAATGCTGAGTTGAGCAAATATAACACGTTTTATCACAAAAACAAAAATATCGGTGGATAGTCTAATCTAAGTGCCATTAAAGGCAAAATTCAATCAGAAGCTGGTTTATGAAAGGCCCTCATATCATTTTACACAACTAACTACTAATTTACCAATTTTCTTTAAATAAAGATGCTCAAGATTGTATCATTTTGCTGTTCTTTGTGGTCCTCACTGGCTGGTTGTTCATTCAGACATTAATTTACAAAAATATGACTTTAGAACAGTTCATTCTCAACAGAGGTGTAACCCTGAAGGGTTAGAAAGAAATAATTCCATTATCATTTAATCGTCTAAGAAAGCGAAAGCAGGACCCCGAGTGATGGATCAGATGGAGGGATTTCGTGTTGGACGAATGATCTGAAGATTCTCCAGCTGCGGTGATCCGAAGCTCTGCCTGACAGCCCTGCTACACACAAGCGGTGCCATGCACCAGACCACAGGTGATGGCCTGGCTCCATCAGCAGTCAGTTCAGATCTACCCAAGGCACGTGGCAGTGTGTGCAGACAGCAGCCTGCAGGCTAAATAAGGCTCTGGCACCGTTATCTAGCATACTGGGATGCAGCTCAACACCACAAACCTTATAAGGCTGCAGTTGGCTGTCTGGATGTCCCATTTCTGTGTTTTGTGTTTGTGTGAGCCTGTATGTGTTGTTGTGTTTTATTTGTTTAATAGTGGGCTGGTCAGCATCAGTATGTATCAGTATGTAATAATAGCAGCAGCTTGAAAACTGTTACCAAAGCCCCCCTCAAAACACAGGATACACATGCCACAAACACCCCTTTAATCCGGCCTAATGTCCTCCTTAAAGTATCTGCCTTCACAAATATTTATTGTAGACTGGCTGAGATAGTTTCAATGTGTTCCAAGACCAGTGGCACCCACATGATCCAAGAAAACATCTAAATGATCTATTAAACAGCACTTAAACTCTTATTAACATATCTTCTGTCACTTTGTAGAATTAAATGTCAGAAAATGCATAAAAAGCCAATTATGCTAATTATGTAAGCAAACACCCCAATTTCCAAGAACACTAATAAGAACTTGGGCCTGTACACTGCATTTTATATTATGAATAACAGAATAAATGTTCGCTGATATGAGCCAAGACTGTCGAAGATGATGGGGAGCATTCACATCATCCTTAACAAAAAAACCCAACCCATCACTACTGGAGGCTGCCAGTTATACTGTGAATGACAAATTTGCTTTAGCATTCGGATTAAAAGAATGACATTTAAAATAAATCTATGTATGCTGGGAAACATAAGACTATGAGTAATGTGGTAACAGAACAGTGACTGCTGTCACACGGCATCAGTGAGGTTAATATAACACCTGAGGGGAAAATAAACAGATAAGTACCACATGGTTTCAGATCTGTCCTCATGGACATGAGCTGTGATTTCCTGAGTTCCCTTCATGGTTAAAAACAACAACGATAACAAATCAGCTTTGCTACCACCCGTCTGGTGCAGCGATGGTGTATGTCTACACGCTGAGTACATCTGAAATGATTCATAGCAACTTCTACCCTGCTTCAACTCCACCCACTGCCTACTGGGGAGTGTGGATAAGTGCACTACTGTGAGTCTGAATATATAAATACTAGGAAGTGGTGTAACTTAAAATATACCTACAGTCAGAGTGGGAGCTTGCTGCCTGGGCCATTAATTGGGAGGAAGTCAGCATTATCCTTTACCATGTGGACGTGTATTTTTTTTTTCCTTTTTAGTTCCAGGCACTTACAGGAAGCAGCTCTCTTGTTTGCTTGTATTGGCCTCTGTGTGCATGTGTGCATTTCTCACTTTTGATCAACTACACATAACCCGAACACAAAAACAAACCAGATAGAACTTGGCTGCAGTGTTACTAACCTTGACAATTGTAAATTGAAAAACACAACATCCTTCCTTTATGGATTTTTGCTTCATATCACCACACACACAGACACACAGACACACAGACAAACCTTGATTGTTGGCTGAGGTAAGTAACCTAGCAACAGCCTGCCAGACTCAACAGGTTGTGCTCACAGGAAGGAGAGGACACAAACAATAAACAGGACTGGAAATGACAACGTCCTCCTCTCCTTTTGAGGAAGATTTACCTTCAGACTGTGTAGTAGGGTAACAAAAGAAAAAGCAGAAATAACAGGAAGCTTCATGTTTCTCACTACCTGGGGACTGGAGTTCTTTTGGCTATATTTGAACTAACTCTGGTTTAGCACACAAAAAGATAACGGGACTACACTGTGTTTATCAAGGCATTTGGGAAGTAATGAGACCATATCACCATTGCTACTGACAATTTCCCCCTGCTTCATGTAGCTTAATCTATGCGATCACAATTTATTAGCAGGTTTATATTTTATACTAATAATTTAATTCTGCTAAATAGTGGAAAAAGCTTTAATATAACTATTGGTCCCACGCCAACGAGCAATTAGTTATTCCGGTGGTAGTAATCAGTTATTTAGATAAGCTTTCAAATAAATAGATTCTTTTAACAGAGTAAGAATCATGGATGACCATTCAGCCTGGTCAAAAAGCAGAGGCCTTTCATATACCATAATTTGGTTTCCCACATGGTGATATAACCCTTGAAAGTTTACCCAAAATGCACTTTTTGAAGTTTTCTCTAGTGAGTTAATAGAAAACAAATACAACATCCTGGGCACCAGTCCTTGTTTCTTTTACTCTACATCACTGACAGTAAATACTGCCAGCGTTGTTACTGAAACTATGATACACTCCATGATCTTGATGGTCAAAATGAGATTTTATTTCTTATGATGTTTGGAATTGTATTGCTGTAGCGTCTATACCAGTATAAATGCCTTCAGGAGACCGTTGTTGTGATTTGGTGCTATATAAATAAAATGTAATTGAATGAGTTAACTGATATGATTAGAGTTTTAGCTTCATGGAGAAAAATTTTTTTTGTCTGCATATGTCTTTAATATAGTTCTTTAAATGTAAACATATAAACTGACATTATTATTAGCAGAAGTTGGCACTGTCTTCCACGTAAACTTGGTCCTTGAAAGGATTGCTCCAGCTCTTATGGAGCCCTTGTAGATAAGGGAGCGTTGAAAGTAGCTTCTTCTACTTTTTTTATTAAAAATGCAAAGGTTATTTTATCCAGTGGGAACCTTTCCAGTTTTTCTAATTTGATATAAAATGACAGATACCGAGTTAAACCCTGTTCATTTACATTAATGAAGGTGTCCCTTGATACTAAACTTTGACAGTGATATGCCTGCCTCCCCCAGCGTTCTTAACTCAGTTAGCTCTTAATTTCACTTTAGCTTACTGTTTCTGGACCTTTTAGTGTAATGGAGTTTGCCTGTGCCTTATTTCTTTTTAAGAATGTACCAGTTTGTTAATTTGATCAAGATTACTTTCTCCGATTTGTTCTTGTGGTTTTAGCCTAATGATGACTTTCCTTTTACTTGTATTGAAACTTCTCTGGACTATATAGTGTATGCAGATGAACATCTGCCAAATGAAAATGAAAGACTTGGAACCTCCAGCCCTTTTATCTCCTTAATTTCCTGAAAGTTACACAAAAGCAGACCACACGCGGCTATTTACCTTAATCCGTTAATTATTCAATAACTTGTGATCCCATGAAAATGTAATGGTGGTTTACAGATGCACTGACAAAGATCCTATATGATCACTCATTGAACTGACTGTACACAGCAGAAAATAAAAAGAAATCTGTTGTGATGCAGTGTGGCAAGTTAATGTGGTTAAAGTGAAAAACTTTAACCTAATGAAACTAAAATGTTTAATTCTGTTCCATTTTATTAATCTCAAAGTAAGAGTCACCATTCCCTATGTACAGGCACTTCATAGGGAATCGTGACAGTGGGAAGGAAGAACCTCCAGCAAAACCAGGCAAAGGGAAGGGCAGCTATGTGCTGCAACTGGGGGGGGGGGGCGGAAGATGGAAAAATGTTGGGCACAGAGACGTTTGAATTTACACTACAGTGAATTTCTACAATCACAGTTATAACTGAAGCTAAATGTCAGTGCATGCAAAAACAAAAAGGTAATTTCAGTCATTTTAACCATCTAAATGACTTTGGTTAGTTTTACTAGAAAACATTAAACCACAATATAAGACAAGAAATTTTTTTTCCTTATCTTAAAAGTCTAGATAGCTACACTATTGTGGCTTATAGTAGTACTTACAGTACCTCTGTAGTTAGGGCTTTTTTTCCACCCACAACATCTGAACTGGTCACTTGTTTGTGATCTTGGAGTCATTTTGCTTGGATGCATCTGCCCTCTTAATTCCTAAGAAAGTAGTAAGAGTATACTTACATCTTCGCAGGGCTGTACAGAGTTCAGAATAAACGTTCTTTTTCACGCGACTATGTGTGTTACGACTCCTGTTGTAATGCTGTTTAATATGCAAATCTCAGTGTGCAGGTACCTCTCCGTGATTTGTGGATCCAGAAGACGGATCATATGGATCGGCTAACTAGCTGGAGATGGCTCATATGATGACACCGCCATGGACGGCCAGTCATTCATCCTCGCCTCATTCCAACCAACAGACCTTTTTTACATGCCCAATGCTGTTCGCCTTATACAGGAGTATGTAGGGGTGGACTGCCTTTTTGTTTGACTATAGTTTTCTCCTGTTTTTCGTCATTAGGGAGGCAAGTTGCTTTCATTTAGTTTGATTCTTTTGGTTAGTTAAGTTTGGTAAATCCTCGAGATAGGCTCCTTTTGTTTGTTGTTTTGGCTTTAGGTCCACCCCGAAGCTATAAACAGCTCTTCTTTTGTTTCAAATAGCCTAATGAATCAACATATTGTAAATAAATCATTATTAAACTTTACCAATTGTGTGATGTGGCTGCTTGGGCTCTGATGAGGATGGATCACGCTTATGTTGTGGTCTGGCCATAGACGGGCCATAACAGTGTGTAACATAAAGGGCCGAGTTTACTTAAGTGAATCAACTTGAGAAAGAAACTCCCAGAAATTCATATGCAACAGGGTGAGTCACAAAAATCAGCAACTGCAATGACAAGACTGCGTAAAAGAGAGTTCCCACTTCTTGCATGCAATCTTGCCATTGGAATCTTTTTGTAAATACACATAGTACTATTGTACACCAAAAATGAGCTGGGGCTGGTGGAACACATGACTAAATCTGGCCCTACAAAAAATCCTTCCTGCTGTTTTGACAGCAGAACATATTTGGTTCTTCCTATCAACATCAATGACAAACATTAGTGTTTGCTGTCAGTACTTCAGAAGAATAAAATTATTTTCTACAGGCCAGAAGAAAAAAAAACTCAGTCATAAAAGAAGCACAAAAACCAACATATTCCTTTAGAGCATCTAAAATACATTTTACAGAGTACAACTGAGCGCACAGACAGTCTACAATGCACCATATTTAGAGATACCATTATGCCTTCCCTGACCCAAAAGAATGTTTACAACCTTTGCCTGCAGGTTTGTCGAAATGCAGTGTAGAAAACAGCTAACTTTGTCAAGGGAAGAGGACCCTAGCAAAAGAGTTAGAAACACTTTCTAATCACACATAAATCACAAAATGCACCAGATTTAGCAATATAAGAACAACTGAGTGTGGGGTCCTTCAGCAATCACACAGTGTAGGGAGCTTAAAGGACAATGTTGATGGTGGAGAGTTTCAAGTGGGCAGAAAATATAAGGAAATCAAAAAATAAATAAGGCATTGGACAGAGAGGGTATGGAAAGGCCCAGCGTGGGAGCTGTCATGGCCGGTTAAGTGGACAGGCAGCCCTGCTGGAGCTCTGTTATCTGTCTGCCGCAGAAAGTCAACCAGCAGAGAGGAGTTTATATATATGTGTGTGTGTGTGTGTGTGTGTGTGTGTGTGAGAGAGAGAGGGGGGGGGTTCTGCTCTAAGGCAGGACACACACTGCGAAAAAGCTTTTTATTGCATGTTCTGTGAGCAATCTCAGATGAACAAGTCTTTTCATATGGACATCATCAGTTTAATCTTTCCAATTACTTTTAGCAACTTAAACATCTTTATCTAAATCTGGTTTAATCATATCGATTCTCTGTGGGTTCTTTTTAAATCCATGCCTGCAATTACTGTAGCAAAGTATACAATTCCAAAAAGCAGTTACCAGGGCTTGGCTACGGCTCAGAAAGCTACTAGAACCAATTCTGAAACTGTATATGCTTTCAAAAATCAATATTATATCACAGTCTCTAATTACAGCCTGAGGCTTGATGCAGATCTTCATTAATGAGCCTAAATGACACATTAGCAATTGACGGGGGGAAACAGAATACCTCATTACCATATTGATTCTCAGGCAAAACTTCAGATAGCCAATTGTCATGCTGAATTAACAAATAGTTGCTGTGAGCCGTGAACTTACTTCAGGTGCCAGAGATACTTAATAAGCATGTGTCAGTGTTAATGATCACATGTGCAACAATATCATCTGGAATCATTACGGTGTGCTGCTGTAGAGCCACAGAGCTGTCTGTGATGGAAGCGGCACTCACAAAAGAAACATTATTTAACAGGGCAAAGACATTATCATTGATTAAGGATAGGACTAAATCTGTTTTAATTTTCATTGGGCTGACTCTCGATAAATTACACTGAAGACCTAAATAGTTGATGAAAATAAGAGCGTGGCGGCCAACAACTATTCTGCATTTAAAGTTGATTACACTGTGCAATCTTCTCTGAGAAGCTTGCAGACTGAGTCTATCCTTTTCTAAGTTTGGGTCTTATTATCTCAAATCCTCTGATTTGGGGGGGTGGGAGGGTAGTCTACAGTCATATGGGGCTGCTTGCCAATGTTAACACAGTCTGATAAACAACTGGAATGAATATGAATCCTTTTTTTCATTCTAAGATGAGAGATTTGAACCTTTACGCTGTATCAGAACTTTTGAAATTTCAGTGGTGAGAAAATTTGGGTCAAACATTTGTTATCCAGTCAAAATGGGATCCCAGGTCTCTGCAGGACACATCCGTCAACTGAATTTGGAGGCGTGGCTTAACTTTCCCAGTGTCATACTGCGTATTTGGACAAAAGATTTCTTGGGACCTCCAAGAGGGAACTGCTAATTAGGGTGCTTTTCTGAGAACTGCATACCTTCTAGGACTTTTTTTTCTGTTTGGATTTGCACCACCAATAACAAGCTAGCAAGCAGCCCGGATCAATGTGTCTTTTACAATGACAGTGGTGTTGAAAACTGCAGGCTTGCACACATAAATAGACCAGTATCAGCTGAGCAACTGAAGGGTTCAGTATTTTTTAAGGTTGATTCCTTTTTTCTATTTTTGAAGTTCATTTGTTTTACAAACTCTTGCTGGCTGTTTTATATGTCTAAGCAACAAGTAATTAAACAATAGGTTAATTATATCATGAACAAACTTAATGGTTGTAGCTTATTTGTAACAAAGATCTTTAAAAAAAAAAAAATCACCTCTAATTTGCACTGAACAAACTACAAGACTTTTGGAAAAATTTCCCTTTTATAGACGAGATCAAAGTGGAGACGTCTGACCATAATGCACTGTAACACGTTTGTTGAAAACCAAACAGCACATCAGCCCAAACACCTCATACCCACTGTCAAGCACGGTGGTGGAAGTGTGACGATTTGGGCTATTTTGCAGCCACTGAGTTACTCCTCTGTCAACCAAAGTTTTCTAGAGTCAAATGTGAGGTCATGTCATGCAACAGGAAAATTATCTCAAGCACAGCAGCAAATCTACAACAGAATGTCTGAAGAAGAAAAGAATAAGGGTGTTACAATGGCCCAAAGTCCAGACCTCAACCTGATTGAAAATCTGTGGCAAGACCTTTAGAGAGCTGTTCATAAATGATTGCCTGTAACATTAATCAACAAAAGCGACACTGTAAAGATGAATGGGCTAAAATGTCTCTATAATGATGTGAGACACTGATAAAATCATACAGAAAATGATGATTTTAATTCAATGCCACTAAAGGTGGTTCTACAAGCTACTGAATCATGGGGTGTACTTAGAGTCCTGTGACAACTCTCTTTTTCACATTTTTCACATTTCTTGTGTTACAGAGGACCTACCCTGTAGGAGAAGCTAAAAAAGGCCCTAAAACAGTGTTTTATAAGAACTTTTATGGTTTTTGAAATACAGACACACAAAGTAGGTAGGACTTCCACCAAAAATGTTACTTACAGTGTAAAACCTTAAGCGGTCTGAAAGCACAAGACCAAAATCTAACAATGTGACTGCATCGCGACTACAAACCAACCAACCTGAAAGCATGAGAACATGACACAGAATACACTGCCTGGTGTAATATTTTTTTGTTACAGTAGTTTTAATGGTGACCATCTATAAAACTAGCAGCAAGTAACACGACAACTCAAAGCTAACTGGTTAGTGATTCTACAGAAGTTGAGGTTTGGCTTTCATGTATTGTTGCTGCTCCAGATTGTATGTAAGGGTAAAAAAAATGACTTCCAAGTCCTCCAAATGCTGTTAGATACTCTTTGGTTTGTCCACAAACAAAGCTTTTTGCTGAGGAACTCGACCAGAGATACCTCACCTTGTCATCTGAGCTCAACGCCAAAACAGCAGAGCACATATCTATGATCTAATAACCTTTGTGTTTTGGTAGGGCTCAGTCACTGGGATGTATATAAGAGAATACAAATGTTAATAAAACCTTCTAAAAACTTTACAAGCACTTTGACTGAGCTCTAGAAGGTCATTGCTGATACAATTGGGAGAACGATCTAAGAGCTTAGTACTGCTTTTGTCTGCCTTTCTTGTAATCCAAATATTCCCACAATGCTTGCTTTGAGTCTGCTTTCAAACAGAAAGAAAAATCGACACAATGTGTTAATGCCTTCGTAACTTATTTCATATGGGTATTAAGCATAACATTCTATAGGTTCAGTGTGTATTATATTCTCTCTTCATGTACAGATCCAACTTTTAATCCATTGTATCCCCTCATGACTAAATACATACAGTGGATTCTTTATGAAAATAGCAGATGTACCTCATGCCTTCTGTGGATTTGTTCTGATAGTTGCAGTAGAGCTGCGGTGTACCCAGCATTGCTTCGGTGAAGACAGCCAGGAATCCCAAAGTCTCCACGAACAAAACAGAGTCCAGGAGGAGGTAGGTGATGTACGCTGCCACCAGAGTGAAGGCCAGCACGCACTGCACATAGTCCACAAAACGACTCCATGACCAGAAGTAGCTCCAGTCAAAATCTAAAGGTGCATAACATGAGAGACACAGAAATGAGTTTAAAATAATTCTTTTTAACAGTACAACAGTGATGTGAAGGAAAAAGATGGTTCTTAAGGGTCTAATCCTAACTATGGAATGCACTTTCATTTATATACTGCTTTTCCAGTCTTAAGCTGCATCCACACAAGAAGCGATTTGGGGTAAACACAGACTAAAAAGTCGATTACGATTTTTTAAAAATAATGGCAACCAATGAGCATGTACGATACCAGTGACTGACATCTGACAGGGCAATAAAAACATTTGATGGTTTCCCAGATAACCGGCTCCTGGAATGTTCACTACTGACCAACCGTCAGGCTTCACAGTGATCGGTGACAAGCAATATGCTCCATGTTTTGATGCAGCTTTAGTGAATACTCAAAGTCCTTCAGACTATAGGCCACATAAAACTATGCATTGATGCCGTGCTTTATTCTGTACACTTCAAGCTCATTATTTACCTCATATCAATAGACAGTTTAACGTAAACTCCATGCAAAAAGGCCCGAGTCGGGGATTTAACCAGGAAATGCTGTTCACCGCACCACCATGGTCCACCATGGTGACCACTGGAACCATTGGGTTGATCCGTAATTGCTAAGTGCCTAAGCCTAATCAGGTGAATTAAAATACCTACACCTAATTAGATGGAGTTAAATTAACCTGACCCTAATCAGGTGGATTTAATTGGATTGACTCTGCTAGGATATTTTTTATTGCCAAGATTCTGAAAGCAGTACCTCAGAGTACGTCATTAAATCGTTGCATTTGGGGTAAACGTTCTTGTAATTGGTAATTTAATTCAAAAAAAGCTTCATCCTCAGTGGATAAGCTCTGCAAACCTGTTAGTAATCTGCACATTAAGCTGTAATATTTCTTGTGTAGAAGGTGTATTTTTCTTATAGGTAGGGCAGAATTTTAACATTCATAATTAAAATCCCAAATGCTTATTACCATTTGGAAATTATGTTTGAGTCATAGTTTAATAGTCATGCAGGCAATTTTGTGGTGCCAATTTCTATTAATTTTCCTATTTCTTGTTTTCCAGCACTGGAGACAAGGGATCATCTACTAATCCTCTTTGTTTTTATTTATTTATTTATTGAAGCCTCAAGTTGATAAAATCAAGCAAACTAATGCTGTCATTTTTTTTAAAAATTTAATTAAATAACTACAAAATGTAATATGCCACAATTCCCTTCTCATAATTAGAAAACACACCATGTTACTGCAACAAATATCTGAGCTGGGCCCCACTGGAATCAGTTCTCATTAAGATTCTTGTAAAACAGAAACATTTTACTTGAGGTCTTGATGAGTGGATGGGGGGGGAGGCTTAATAAGAAAGAGAGAAGGTGGTGAAAAGCTGTGAAAGGAGTGTGTGACGGTCAGTCAAGGTTATGTTTCTTTTCCGTTGTAGTAATGGGATGAATGGGAATAGAGACACTGATGAACGATTTAAACCCTGTTATCAGTCCCAACGCCTCTCATGTGCATTCTTGTGTGTGTAATTATTAGCACTGTCTTCCTGTAATAAGCAAACAAGCCAATACTAATCATACTGTTATGTCTCCTGGTTTCATCGCCTAAGACTCAACTTTAACTGAAGGAAACGGTGACACTAATTCAACTTTGCCTAAAAAGTCTTTGATGACTAAATATATGTGATATATCTTTATGGTATTAAGGCAGTGAAAGCACAACACACAACGGAGAAAAGAGGAGAGTGAAAGCTTTAACCATGAAAGTCTAATCACGGCTGAACTCCCACTGCTGTATCTCAAATGCAATTTCTACAAGCTACAAATGTAATCGAGCTGATTCACTTAATCATGTCTAAATGAGACTTTGCTTATCTAAATGGCACATCTAAGTGCTCCAAGAAGGCCAACTGCATTGGCCTGTATGGGCCTCCTGAGAAAAGCCTAAGAACCGCAGAAGAAAAACAGAAAACAATACCAAATGCCAACCATTGTTTAGCTCAACTAAATACCAGAATTAGACAAGCCCTTCTTTTTTTAAAATATTTCACACAGACTTGATAAAATCTGAAGAGAAAGAGTGGAAACGTTTATGACATTTGAGTTTAAGAGTGAATGGATGGTTGTTTCATTACAGAATTAATGGCAACCGATTCTGACATTTCGATGGCATTTCCACATATATTTAGACAACTTTGCCAGAAACCCAGCTCTTTAAAACTGAGCCAATTCAATTGTATGTCTTTGAAAGCAAAGTTAAACAAATACAACAAATGTAACTGAATAAAATCTCAAAGAGCGATTGAAAGCCGGTCATAGCCTGCCAATCCAGCACACACTAAGATTTTACCATGGAAAAAATCGGTATCCAAGATGGTAACACAATGTAGGGTTGAACAAAAGGAAAGTGGAGCTTTCAGTGGTACGCTGGAGCATGTACTTACTCCTGTTCTGAGTATAATTAAGAATACCCACAGACAGCTGTTATGTGTGCTCTAAAGCAGTGTTTATACTGCAGGTGTAGGTATCTGGTGTGGTTGTGAAGCCCTGCTTGCAGATGAGCTAGAGGACTATGAATCTGGGCCAGCTAGCACCAGGCTGGCACTCTGTGATAACAGCCAAATATAGTCAGAAGGGATGAAGGGCAATCAAACATTGTTCAACACCAACCTGGAGCTAAAGCCATCACACCATTGGGGTGGCTGTGGCTCAGGTGGTAGAGCAGATCAGCTACTGATTGGAAGGTTGGTGGTTCGATTCCTGGCTCCCCCAGTCTGCATGCCAAATATCCTTGGGCAAGATACTAACCCCAAATTGCCCTCCGATGCGTTCATCGGAGTGTGAATGTGTGTGAATGTTTATTAGTTGCACTTGACTTTAGAAGTGCTTGTATGAGTGAGTGTGAATGGGTGAGTGAGGCATGTTGTATACAGCGCTTTGAGTACTCCGGGAGAGTAGAAAAGCGCTATATAAGAATCAGTCCATTTACCATTTACACCAAGTGAAAAAACTGAACATATGGTAGGAACCACATGTGACTGCAGGTAATGAAAGCGATGGGTGC
The DNA here is from genome assembly GCA_015106755.1 of Etia nguti. NCBI lineage: Eukaryota > Metazoa > Chordata > Actinopteri > Cichliformes > Cichlidae > Etia > Etia nguti. The sequence continues at coordinate 31,510 of VUQG01043533.1, forward strand.
CAGTTTTGGCAGTAAAACATACACACGTCACACGCAAGGAACTGTTTGCGCCTTTTTGCTTTACTAACCTGTTGTATTGTTGGGTAGCTATTTAGATAGCCAGCTAGCTAACAAAGCCAAATTGATCCAGTAAACTCGCTTGTTTGAATAAAGACCAAAACTAAATTCTGCAAACTGTTTTTTTAAAGCCGTAACACAGTAATTATACTTTGTAAAAGCTGAATTTAAAAATAAATTTAAAAATTATCCATCAATTCTACCGTAAGGTGAGAGGCAGGGTACACCCTGGACAGGTCACCAATCTGACGCAGGGTTAACACAGAGACAGACAACCATTCACCCCACTAACTCCATGTCTTTGGACTGTGGAAGAAAGTTGGAGTACCCAGAGGAAACCCACGCAAACATGGGGAGAACGTGCAAACTCGACACAAAAAGTTGCCGAACTCAGGATCTTCTTTCTGTGAGGCAACA
>VUQG01043533.1:33782-52703 GCA_015106755.1 Etia nguti
ACCCAAAAAAACCAAAAAAAAAAAAAAAAAAAAAAGCTCCTGAAAGCTAAGGGTAATTTAATAAAGGGTATTTCATACTGCACCCTAACCTTTTTGAGCCATAACATCATTTGTTCTCCTCGATGTAAATGTGTGAGCACTAATGTATCGACAGGATTTCTTTTTCTTGACTTCTCTCCCAGTTTTTGCTGATGTAAGGAACCGGGGGCTGGAGAGGCTTTCATTTCATGCCTTAGCATGAAATGAAAGCTTCATTTTTTTTCATCTTGCAACCTGACTGCATGATCACCGATTCCGCAACACCTTTCAAATGAAGACTGTTAACCTTCGTAAATAAAAGGCAAACACTGTGACTGGGACATGCATCTTAACTTTTCTGTGCTATTTCAGCTTCCTATTTCAGTAAATGCGCTCCTTCACATCGGTGCTGCTTCGTAATCAGCTTTCAATCCCGTATGTGCAATTTCTGGAGACTTATTTGCCTTCAGTACTGAAAAGTAGCAAATATTTTTTTTAAAAGTAGTTTGTCGGCCCACTTCACAGCGACCACAAATGGATGTTTATCACTGTAGTGTACCTTGGCCATTCCCTACCATACACCCTCTCTTGCTGTGCCACTTGCGTGCCCCGGGGAATTCTCGCCTTCCTCTTTAATCCCCATGCTGTGTGGCAGCCGTAGTGGCACTGTGTGGGAACAGACTGAAGCTGCACACAATAGACTCCCCGCGGTGGCCGAATGTCTCAGTTTGTAGTCCTGCAGGGTTGCGGTACATGTGTAGGAAGGCACCGGTCAGAGCGGGCGATTTCAATCGCTTGTTTACCGGCTGTTTCCTGCCAGCTTCAGTTAGGCCCCAGAAAAGTCTAAGGGGGTAGTTGAAATAATGGCTGTCAGTCAAAAGCACCCGTGGGAGAAGCGAGAACATTATTATAAAAGACGGTTATAACAACCTGGGAAATTGAACCTCGGATTGCAGCGGGCTTCATTTTCTGAAATTTGGACAGGTAGCTTTTTCACGGTGACTAATAGGCTTTCACTGCCAAGTCACAGCAACTTCCAACACATTCAGCCTAAAAGTTCAGCTCCTTCCTGCCTGTAGGGAATGGATAACTTCACCTACAGGATAAGGTGATATATTCTAAGATGCCAGACCCAATGAAGCTATACAGGTGCAGACCCCCATGGGACCAAAATGAGCAATGAGCCATTCCCAGACAATAGAAAGAAATGGAAATCTTTTGTATTGCCATGTACCTCCATAACATCATTAGGCCAACATCTCTGTGATATGGGACCACTGAATCATTGTGACATAATCACATAACATAACTGTAGTTATTAAATTCTTCACAACATCAGCAGAGGGATGCTTTTCTTTTTGTGGGAAAAATGCTACAAAAGAGGCTTCTTTTTACATTTGGACTTTTACTAATTAATTTTTTCTTTTTTACATCAAAAAAATCTTAAATTAAAAAAATAATTTGGGATTGTATACCGTCTGAGTGTAGTCACATGACTGAGAAGGAACATAAAGAACCCAGAACGGCTTGCGTTTCGCCGACTTCATTGTCATTCAGTCTAAAAATGCCTAGTTAATATTACCAGTCCATTTTCTCCACTCTATTCAGTCTGCAACATTGTATAGGTGACAGTCATTTTGCAGCAACCTTGTCACTATTTGTGGAGGGATGTGTGGTTGTGACTGAATTTGTGTTTATGTAGACCAGGGGTGTCCAACTCCAGGCCTCAAGGGCCGGTGTCCTGCAGGTTTTAGATGTGTCCTTGATCCATCACAGCTGATTCAAATGGCTAAATTACCTCCTCAACATGTCTTAAAGTTCTCCAGAGGCCTGGTAATGAACTAATCATTTGATTCAGGTGTGTTAACCCAGGGTGATATATAAAACCTGCAGGACACCGGCCCTTGAGGCCTGGAGTTGGACACCCCTGATGTAGATGTTCTAAAAGTCACCGACACTGATACCCAGCATTCCCTTTACACTGCCAGGTTTCCATTTTCCAATGTAGTTCACAGTAGGATGTCAAGGAAGTGATCTGCTCATTGCTTTGTCATTAATGGCCAGTCGCTAGTGGACATTGTAGGCGTCTGTTGCCTAAGTACTCTTCTAATGTGTTTAGCACTCACTGATATGTCATATATCTCCTTAGCTCTCACTGGTTGGTGCTTCAGTTGCTTGCCTCAAAGTTGGACCCAGTTCATGTCATCAATGGTTATTCTGCTGCTAGCAGTCATTTAAAGTCACTTGGTGTTACTGACTTTCAGTGGTCTCTGGTTGCCATGTGACTGCTAGTTGCTTCATGTGTGGACGCGCCTTAAAAAGACGTGTCAGGAAGCAGAATGGTCATCACCAAGTTAATCATGATGATGAGATTCCAAAAGAAAGGACAACAAAGATAGGCACTTAGCTTCTTCACAATTACACCCTGCATATGTCACTTTGTAGCTGATAGCTTAGTAAAGATCAGAAATTAGAAGTATAAAGTACAAGTACACTGACACATCTGTTAAAACTGTTGTTAAAGTTTTCGGGTTTCCATACTAAACTTCTCTCATTTCCCTGAGCTCTGTGTAGATGTGCTGACTGGAACAAATGCAAAAATATCAGATATTTGCATTCACAGAAGTAATAAAAGGCCTAATATATAAAAATCAAATTAGATGACTGAATGGAGCTCAAAACAAATGAAAGTGTGGATGTGACGGAGAGAGCTGCACCCTTTAGGGAACCAACACAGTTCCTGTCATGGTGGAGTGGAGTTTCACATTTCGGTTTCCTTGTTAAAAGTTCATATTTATTCTGCTGCAGATAAAAAAAAAGTCATCCAATGTCTCCTCTTATAGATCCTCTAAAAAGTTTAACTCAAAAACAAACTTTTCCACTGTCTTCTTGCTCTCCCCCCAAATCCTGTTACCTCTACCTGAGTGATTGCCGGCATTTCTGCTTCAGACACAGCCAAATGATCTGATCTTTTAATCTTCTTAAAGGATTGCAGGATGTGCAGTCTTGCACATAAATCACACTGAGCTGCTATTACACCAGGACTTAACTTCTATCTGAAAACTACACATGCCACAACAAAAGATTTACAGTCCAGCACCGACGCACACATATGTGAGTAAGTCTGAGGCACCTGTATATAGAAAGGTTGCAGCTAGTCACATCTATTGCAGCTTCCTTTGGGCCATCCTGGGAAGTTCTATTAAAAGTCACCTACATTTTGTCTGTCTAGGTACAAATGTCCTGCTGTTTGATGAAAGTGCCTGGTGTAATAATGCCGCTGTGCTCTTTTGAGAACAAATGAGGTATTATTGAGGCTCAGATAACACAAAGGGAACAAACTGGACAGTCAGACAAATGCACAGGTTGAGAAACTGTCCTGAGGACTAAACAGCACCACAGTGAGTCACTACAGAGCGTCATGGTGTGAAAATCCCTCTAATGTGTTTTTTCTTTGCCGCAGTTTTGATCTAACAACAATCTTACAGTCCTTTCTCCCTATGTGTTTTCTCACTTTTTATCGATGGCGGACTACAGCATGCTTGCGCTTGATATTTTCACTAGTGAATCAATGAGCAGCAGCAAGGCAGCAAAGCTGCGATCAAAGAACATGGCTTTCTGTCAGCAAGGGTCTAATGACACTTGGCAGAGCTCACTGATCGATGACCATTCAGAGCCCAGCGATGGCAGCTTCCACATGTGGTCAAAGTCACGCAGCAGCAACACACACAGGTCACAACACACTGAATCAAAGAAAGCAATGACGCTAATGACAACTGATTCTGCGCTCTGACTTTTTCATGACAGGAAAACAGCAATTCTGTCCAGGTTGTCTACTGTACACTACGTACTAAACAGGAAAGTTTGTTCTGTATTAGGACACACTGAACTAAAAGTGAGTGCTGCCTTTTCAATTCATACATCTATTGTTTCCTTCTGCCATCTAGTGTCCATCGCAAAAACAACAGCCCTCTCTTCACCAATACTGTGTCCCAATTGAACTGTGTATACCAATTGCAAGTATATACACATTTAAACATATGTACAGGACTGTGTACAAATCTTGAGCACTCCTCATTCATTAGTATTTTAATTCCCAGGAGCCAGACTTTCTTGTGATTATATAAAGCATTCTTCTGGTTCTCCTGGCTTTCTGAAGGTCTTTCAAAGTTTTTCTTTGGACATTGGCTGCTTTTTCCACTCACTTTCAGCTCAGTCTTTACACCTGACCATTTCCAGAGGACTGTTTTTGTTTGTTAGGCCACTTAACATTGACCTGTGAATCATTCAAACACAAAAAAGGCACCTAACTAAAATGTGAATTGGTGTTGTGTCTACAGATAACAGAAAAAGAACAAACTGTATCTTTAGGCACTTTGATACCAACACCCTGTCTCCAGAACACATAATTTGTTCCCATTTTTTAAATTGAATCTATGAAAAATCCATTTCGATAAGATCCTACACAGTGGTAAACTGGTAAATGGGGGTTTGTATCTCCTCCTTGGATTCAACCAGACATTTTTCACTTGTTAGACAAATATGTAAATAACCTTACTATGAAAAACTGTGCAAAACTGTGACACCAAGAGTGCAGTGGGTTGCCGAGTTGACGATCCACACCATATCAATAAAAACAAGTACAGAGTAATTCTTTGGTCAAGAAAAAAATAAAGAACTACAAAATAAATAAATAGAGAACTACTAAATATACTTTACGTGTATTAGATAACGCACAAGAGTGTCATCATTTTAAGTCATTTTAATTTAATCCCAAGTATTACACTGGGACACGTCAGTTCAAATGAGAATATTTGAGTTTACTTTATATGCAGCTTGACTTGTATGTTTAGCAACATAAGTCCTGAGTCCTCTTTGAATGTGTTGAGTTCTGTTTGGGTTTACACTGTACTGAAAGTATTGAAGTAAGCCAGTAGGAAGAAAGCATTAATTCAAAATCATTTGTTAAGCATTAATTAAAAGTCATTAACGTTTGATTTTGCAGCCTTTCAAAAATGTGCTTTACATTACTGTATTAGTGCAGAATAAAAATCAACATGCCGCAGCTTAACGGTTATTATTCATACACGAAAGTTAATTTTGCTTGTATGCTGGCCCTGAAGTGCGAAACACAAAGACGAATCAGAAAACAGGACATTTCAGAAAAAGAAAACAAAATCACAACAACAAAACAAACACAACATTTGTGACTGTTTCATGATGCAGTGATTTTCCTTTTTGTCTTTTGCACTTCATCAAGATCAATTATTGCTTTTCAAAATAAAAAAAATATCACAGTAACATGCGTATATTTACTTCTTAGTGTACTAACAACAGTACAGTAACTACTGTAAACTAGTGGCAGTATGCAGGTGTAACAGCATTAGCTTCTTTTTCTTTCTACATTGTTGTGCACTAAGGGTGTGCAGTGGAACATGCTGTAAAGCATCACAAAAGTGTCTATAATGGACAAACGGTTAATGCGCTCCTTCATTCATAAACATGCGAGAGAAAGGGGCTCATGCTTCACGTCAACTCATTGGAAACTGTTAGTCGGTGTCAGTTAGTGAGACGGCTGGGCTGTGAATGAGAGCCAGGCAGGGTTATCACCATGCACAAGACACACAGGAGTGGAGATGGGAGAGGCAGATGAACTACGACTGATGTTTCATGACAGACACAGTAAGTACATACCCAGAAAGAGCCTCTTAGGGATTCTGACCTCCTCGTCCTTAATGTCTGTGGCTACAGACGAAAAACAACAAATATATAGACAAAAAAGAAAAAAATAGAGCTTGGTTTTCTTCAGCAAAACTGGAGTTGATTTTTGTCAAATTACAGAAATCACTGATTCTGTGATTTGTTACAGCAGTGATCTGTAAGGTTAGGAGTGTCCTCACCAGCATAGCTTGCTCAGATTCATTTAACCTCTTTGGATTGGAAAATAATTGCTGTCAATAGAAAAGTTCAACCTCTAAAGCTAATAAACAGCAATCAATAAAATTTTGAGTTCAGTAATGTAACTTAATTCCTTTCATCAAGGTGTTTTTATCCATCTTTGAATCCACACATCTGGTGACATCTGCAAAGTCCAAAGTTCTATTTTACCAATTTTCTTACATTCCTTTTGCTTTATTTGTTTTATCATTTATTGCACTAAGCTTGCTCATCTTCACAGCTTCTGCTGCACTGCTGGCACAGTTTTTTGTTCCACTTATACTTCATGCATAGGAAGACACAAAATAGCCTTCGTCATGTTATTCAAACTTTAAACGTAGCCGTTACTACCAAAGGATACATAAAAGCTCCATAAAAGTATATTTCACATGCGGATCTATTAGCCAGACCTTGGTATGAGCCGATATCTGGCTTGCTGAGGACGATGTTTATCTGTAGTGTCACATGTACTTGACACAGGCTTAATATTTCAAGATGGTGTGATGCAGAGCTGTAATGCTTTCAAGCTTTTCAGTTATATTTCAATAGCAAAGATTTCTTTAACTACCCTGCACAAAAGAAAAAACAAACAAACACACACATACACACACACACATTTATAGGAAGATGTGATGTTGGGAAAATTGTTATTTTAAACATTGCTTTCACCTCTGAACCAGCTCCCAGTTTGGATTCAGGAGACAGACACGCTCTTTAGTTTTAAGATTAAGCTAAAAATTAAAACTTTGCTTTTTTAACATATAGTTGGGGCTGGATCAGGTGACTCTGAACTACCACTTAGTTGTGCTGTAGTAGGCCTAGACTGCTGGGAGCTTCCCCATGTTTCTTCTTCACTCCCTTTCACTCTCTGTATTTATACACCACTCTGCATTTGATCATTAGTATTAATCACTTCCACAATGGAAAACAGCCGCCCCCTCACCCCCAACTGGTCGCAGAAAACGGCTGCCCCGCACTGACCCTGATTCTGCCAGAAGGTTCTTCCTGTCAAAGGGGAGTTTTTTCATCCCACTGCTGCCAAGTGCTTGCTCCTAGGGGCTCGTTTGACCATACTGTATTGGCCCATCCAAATATGGTCACATTTGACTCCATAAAACAAACCTGGTATCAGCCAAAAGGCTAATGATGTGGCTGATGCCATGTCAGAAACCTGTGGGTGACTTCTCAGTGGCTTCATTCATGTTCAGTATAAAGCTTTTATATAGTGCACTCAAAACTTCTAAAAAAAAGAGTTTATGTTACAGTCGATGGCCACGACCCAAGCATTGTATCCCAGACCAAAGATGAAAGAGAGCAGCACAACATAATCTACCAAAGTATTTGTGTGTTTTTATTTAAATGAATATGCTCGGCATGATGTGTATTCATTCCACTATTATACACTATTTATTGATCAAGCTAATGTTGACTGGTGATGTTTTAATTGCATGACAACATTTCTAAAGTTCACACTGCTGAGAAATTTAACCCTGTAGTCTCCAATGTATTTGTTCCTTCAATTTTGCAGATAAGCTCACTATACAGTCCTCCAGGTTACAGGAAGCAGCGAATGATTGTGGATCAAATACACACATTTGTACAAAAACTGAAAAATAAAGCCTTTAGCCCCGACTTTACTATTTAAGCTAAGCCTAAAAATCTCCCCATCTAACTCAGCAGTTAAAAACAGTCAAAACTTTGTTTTTCACATCTTAGGTTCATCTTAGCGTTACTACACTGGAAGTTTGGAATTTGTCTGACAGTTGCTGCTTGGTGTAGACACTTAAAGATGAAGCTACAGTGCCCTACTGAGGCAAAATGCACTAACTACACATTTGGCCAAAATACAAAAAAAACCCAAAAACAGAGAAGCGAGGGTGGGCGAAGGATCACATGAAGGATCATATGACAGTCTAAATGAAAATCGTCTCAACAGATTTAAAATACCATCAGTTAGATGGTATTTTAAAGGGATTTCTGGACACTGTAGAGTAACATATGAAATATATGTCCTTGACATACTTATCCCTAGTATGAAACCAACTGAGAATATGAGATCCGATCCCCAACCCCTACAAAGAACATCTGATATTCAAAGAAGAGCAGCATGGTTGCTAGCTGCTTTAGGATTGCTTTAGGGCTAGCTTAAGCTGGCTGACACTTGCTGTGTTAGTTAAATTCTAATGGACATAAAACTGACTGTGGGATCCTCATGATTTATTGTTTTTAAGCATGGTTGAATGATTGAAGTTGTATTAGTTAGACTGGCTGATTAACTTAAATAGACTAAGAAGTAATGCGGTTGGATCTTTAACTGTCTTTGTGCCTTTCATAAAAGGGGGTATGAAACATGTTCTCCTGGCACTAAACAGTCCCTCTGTCTCTCTCTGTGCACTGTTCACTGAGTGAGTGAGCAGTGACTGACAGAGACCAGCTGTGGAACATACAAGAGAGACAAGAGACTTCCTGTTGTTTCAAAATTCCTCTGTGTGATCATTTTAGATTGAAAGATAGCAGAATCACAGCACAGCTATTGTATTTCTCATGTGATTTGCAATCAGACATGAGTCTGAAGCTTTAGTTAAAGCAACAAAGCCCAAAAATGTCATTACATTTAGTAAAATTAACAACATATCCTAAAGGATGATGGATAAAACTCTTGTTTTAATGCACTGCACTCCTGACATATGCTCCGGGCTGATATTATTGGCTGGTATTAGCTTTTGCTAATTATCAGCATCTATAACAACTGAGAAATAAACAAAAACAAAAAAAAAGTTGACAGGAGAAACACCGTGTTGATGTTGCACAGTTTGTCCACCAGAGGGCATGCTGCAACTCTCCTGTTAGCAACAGCTTTTCAAACGCCACATTCAGCTGATCCGGGTGAAGTCGTAAAAATAACTACACATTTAAACTGTACTGTCGTGCTGTTTTACTATTGACTCATAAGGATTTATACATATGTACACAATACAAATTTTAGGCAAATATTTTTATGTATATTGGCTGAAATATCAGATTTTAGAATCGCCAACTATTGTTATCGACCTAAAAGTCAGACAACAAAGGGCAGCTGTTTGTGTTTGTGTACAAAGGGATTAAATGTCCCAAAACAGAATCAAGCGTTTCCCCGTGTCCGTTACTGAATAACTTTATGAGACTGTTAGTGCACCTTTCTTAAGATGGGTTTTGACTTTTACCCTCACCTACACATCTTCTCTTCAGCATTTACATACACCGAACTATCCAGTATTATGTTCACATACTCAAGTTTTACTGCTAGAAATCTGGCAAAAGTGCTACTGACAGTTAACAGCATTTGGTGATGAATAAAAGGATATCCAAAATCTCCCAAATAACAAGCTTTGACTTGAATATCACCATAAAATGAAACAGATTTTGACTCCAACTTGATTCAATATCCAGATTACTGTTGTGGAAAAGTATGTATGACAAAAACCACAAAATGTAATCGCCTTAATGTCAGTAATCAGCCTGGAAAGTGTCATGGTAATCTTAGTAATATTTTTTTACACCATCATCGTGTTTCCCCTAACGGACAAACAACAGACCGACAGATCTGGAGCGTTCATTATTACCCAGTGTTGTCTACTAACTGAAAAATCAGGAATGTAAATGTAAAAATCAGAATTTTCATTGGGTGACAAAAATGTCATTGCTTGAGGCTTAAATTTCCAATGTACTTACATTTTAGAAAAACAGGTTTATACATCCTATACTACTTATTTGAACTAAGTGCAATAGAAAACCAGCTTTAGAAAGCTTATTTTATATAGTTTTAGAAAAAAACTGCACAGGAGATCACAGGCAACAATCATCAGCCTCTCACACACACTAATCTGAGCCTTATCTGCACTTTGAAGGGGCACCGCCTGGGTGTTCTGACCTAAGAAGGAGCGCCTCTTCGTGCTGAGTTCAGTGGCCATGCGGACGTTGGTGCAGAGGTTCAGCATGATGAGCATTGTGCAGATCATGATGATGCTCTGCCACAGCAGCAGCGTCTCAAAGTAGCGTCCAAACCTACAGAAGAAGAAAAAGAAACAATATGTGCAGTTTGAGATTTCATATTTACCCTACGGTTCTCTCACCCATTTGCTGGTCACCAGACCTTCAAGGGGACCTATTACTCATTTCCAAGTGCATATTACACCATATTGCCAAAAGTATTCACTCACCCATTCAAATCATTGAATTCAGGTGTTCTAATCACGTCTATGGCCACAGGTGTATAAAATCACTAGATATGCAGAAACAACGTGTCGCTCTCGGGAGCTCAGTGTGGTGCGTTGATAGGATACCGCCTGTGTAACAAGTCCAGCTGTAAAATTTTGGATGCAGTGGTGTAAAGGACACCACCACTGGACCCTAGAGCAGCCTGGTCTCTGGAGTGACAAATCACATTTGTCTTTCTGACAATCTGGTGGACGAGTCTGGGTTTGGCGGTTGCCACCAGACGGGTACTTGTCTGACTGCACTGTGCCAAATGTAAAGTTTGGTGTGGAAGAACTTGGCTGGCCTGCACAGAGTCCTGACCTCAACCTGACAGAACACCTCTGGGATGACTTAGATGGAGACTTTCAGCTGCTCACTTATTCACACACGGTCGCCACAGCAGGCAGCGCTGCATACTTGACCTGTTGGATTTTTAAACCAGATGCTCTTCCTGACAAAACTGCCAAGGGATCTGTGTCTCATCCTGGGACTGAACCAGGAAACTTTAGCTTGTTAGGCAAACACGCAAACTACTGCACTACGGAGCCATGATGCACGGCTCTTATCTTAAACTGTGTATTTTTGTGCCTCGGGTCTGAAAACAGCCATTTTAGCTTTAATCAGAATCAGTTACAGGGATTGTATGTACAAATCTCGACATCATTATTTCTGCTGCCTCAATTAATATCACTATTATAACCACCAAAAACAAGGAAAAGCGAGTCTTGTCTGCTTTAAGTTGAATACTGCTCAGAGGTAAAATACAGTTTGGTGTTTAACAGTAACCAGCAGACAGTGTTTGCAGTGCATTCAACCCAGCAGGCAGCTTTTCCTCTATGAGGCGGTTAACATGCAGTGTAAGAGGATCTCTTATTTTTTTTAAAGCCGAATTTCAGAGAATATCCCAAGTCTCCTTCCATACCAACCTCACACGCTCTCATAGGGTGTGAGAGTCTGTTACCTGAAGAGTATCCTCAAGATGTTTGCCACCAGCAGCACCAGGCACACGTAGGTGGAGAAGCCCTCTGCATTCTGGGTCCGGCGGATGTCTCTGTACTGGGGGATGTAGGGCACCACCCCACCGAACACCATGGCACCGGCAGCGACCCACGCCACCAGGTTGTTAAACACGGTGAGGATCTGGTCAAACAACTCATCTTCCATGCTGTTCGTCGGCGGAATAAGCGAAGAGACGTCAGCTGGCTGTCAGTGGCTCTAGAGACTATTTTTGGCTGTTGATCCTCCTCCGGTTCCTAATGTAGCTTTGAGATCGGGAGAGAAGCATCCGTGTTTTCCACGCATGACTGAGAAACAGCAGCTAATGCCACGCCATCACAAACAGAGACGTGAAGCACAAACGACGTATCCGGGGCTGACGTTACAATAGCGGAAACAATGAGCAGAAAACACGATAGCGTCTGTACAAAAGCAGCGGCTGGGCAGTCACTGCAATATGTGATCATTTACTCTGTTTCCCTGACTCAACGCTGCTGATGCTTGTGAGCGTTTTAGGACGGGCTGAACTTAACTCGTTATAAGAAACACACGACTCTCCTGAAAATGTATAAAAAGCCCCTGAAATGTCAAGAAACCTGAAATAAAACAGCATTTTTTGTTTGCGGTGTCCCTACATCACCATTGTTTCTTCTTCGATTTCCTGCCCGTCTGTAATGTTTCCCAACACTTCCTGAAACGTCTCACGTCACGCGCGCAATCAAAGATTATCCAACTTGATCAAGATAGTTCACACACAGGCAAACTGTATGTGGCTAGCTAGCTGGTTAGCTTAAAAAAAAGAAAAGAAAGCATTTTAACACATAGCTTGTGTCAGCTGTTTGGCAGAACGTGAATGTTATGGTAATTTGGGGCTCTGAATCTGTAGCTACTTAGAAATGGCTTCATTAGGCCTCTGGAATGGAGGATTAATGAATTTAGGCCCTGACTTTAACGCGTACTACTCATAAAAAACCAGGTTGGTACCAGGAAAACAACCAGTTTCAGTCTATTCTGCCATGAACAGAGGTGAAATATTCAGACAGAATTATGCCAGAAGCTTGTTGATGGCTACCAAAAACATCTGATTGAGGTGCAACATGAGGAACATGAGGTCAAGAGGAGACTGAGAGCGATGAACCCCAGGAGAGCTGCTGGCCCTGATGGCATTCCATTGCCAGTGGTCAAAGCCTGTGCAGACCAACTGGCAGGAATCCTCACCAGCCTGCTCAGCCTCTCCCTGACTCATGCCACTGTTCCCACCTGTCTGAAGGCCTCCACCATCATTTCTATCTCCAAAAAGACTGGAATAGACAGCCTCAATGACTACAGCTCTCACGTCTGTAGTCATGAAGTGTCTCAGCACATCAGAGACTGCCTACCTCCCTCTCTCGACCCCCACAAGTTTGCTTACAGAGAGTCCATGGAGGATGCCCTCACCGTCACCCTTCACAGAGCGGCGGGAAATCTGGAGAACAGGTAGAGCTACGTGAGGATGCTCTTCGTGGATTACAGCTCAGCGTTCAACACCATAATACCAGACATCCTTACTACCAAACAGGACCGCCTTCATATCCCCCCTGCCACTTGCTCCTGGATCAAAGACTTCCTCACAACCAGCCTCGGTCAGTCAGATGGATCTCTGATCAATCTCTGATGGAGATGAGATAGTGTAGAGGTAGAGAATTTTCTCAGTGGTGCTCAGAAAACAACCTGAAACTGAGCATCTTTAAAGCAAAAGAACTTATCATGAACTTCAGGAGGCATAGACAGGTTCTCTCCACTCTCATTATATATGCACAGGTTTCTGGGCACCTACATCTCCGCCATTCTCACCTGGACAAAGGAAGAATAACCTATACCAGAAGCTGCTGTTGGTCTTCTATTGCTCCTCAGTGGAGAGCGTGCTCTCCTACTGCCTGCGTGTTTGGTACGCAGGGGGCACAAATGATAACAGGAAGGCTGTGCAGAGTGTAATTAACACTGTCCAAAATTTCATTGGCTGCCCTCTGCACCTCCTGGAGGCCATTGCCAGCTCCTCCTATCTCAGGAAAACCAGCGCCATGACAGGTGACTTGCATCCGGCTCACCACCTGTTTGACCTGCTGCTCTCTGGTTGGCGACTCAGAACAGTCAGGTCCCACACCTCCAGAATCACAAACAGCTTTTTCCCTGGGCCATTCAGACTGTTAACAAAACCCTAACACATTCACATTCAGAAGCAGGTCCTTCTTCTTAGCTTTTTAAAATGGATTTACATTTGTAAACAGTGACATGAAACGCAGGAAGTCTCAAACAGGATATCTGAAGAAGTGCAAAAAACCCACAAAAATCATTCAGTTTAATTGTATTTTATTTACTTATTTACCTATTTATTTATTTACTGTACAATATTAGAGAGAATTCCAAAGCACTTGGTGAAAGTGGGGAGGAAGAGATCTGCGGTAGGCTTTTTAGCTTTTTAGGGAGTGAACTAGGGGAAAGAGATGAAAGAAAAGAGGAGCAGAACAAAGAACAAAGATGCTCGATGAGCTGCACAGACACAAGCTGCAGTGGACAATTTTAATTATTTCTATCACTTGCTAACAGCAGTAACAAACATTTTGATTTTCACGAATCTCTAACGCAGTCCTCAATGTGCAGCATAGAGCTACAACTACAGTCCCCCACCCCCACCCACAGTCTTTGCCCTAAGAACACCAAGCAGGTTAATCCGTCCCTGCTGCAGACAATGAATATTTTAGTCACCTGCAACTTAGCCTAAAACAAAGTGACACATCTGGTTCTGCCTGTTTTCTGCACTGACTGTAGAGCAAAATCTTCCTCAATATTTCATGTAACCTGGTTTATTTTAGTTGACGTCTTCCTTGGTACAGTCCATCCTTTAATCACTGCGGTCCATTTTAACAAGTCTTTGTAATGACGTTATACAGTATAAATGTATTATATTCAGCAGGAGTGAATGAGACAATCCCCGAAAAAAAGAAAGATTTATAAAGGCTTAATGAAAGTTATGTAACCCTCATGGCAGACAGCTGTTTTCTCTCATCTCTCACAGTGAGCAGGATAATGTATTACATAAAAACCAAAGCCTCATTCTGGGGGCACAGTAACAAAACCCACAGCGACCTGACTGACAGGATAAACCAGTTTACAAAGAGTTAAAAAAAAAAAAAATGTTTGTCCCATGTGCTGCACGCATACAATTCTCCGCCACTGTCACAGTAAAGCACGAGAAAGGCAGCAATTAACAACGGAAATGTAACAACACTCGCCTTCAAAATAAAAGCTTAAATTGGGGGAAAGAAGTGGGGGATTTTATCTGCTTTGTGCCTTTGCCTCGATGAAACGCCTTGTGGACATTTATACTGTAGGCATCCTGCCACGCCACAAGACTGAATTCAACAGAGTTGCCAGCTCACACATGTGGCGTGGTGTGTTTTCTAATCTGTTTACCAGAGTGAAGATTTCCTCTTGAGTTTTACTTTTTCAGATTTGCTGCTTAAATTCAAACTCACAGTTTGTCTTCATGGTCGTTGTATCAATATCATCCCCCTGAATGTGATCTACCTCATTATTAACAATTAAATGAAGTGGACTTTATTAGCATAAATTCCAGTCTATCCATTTTCTTCCACGTATTCAATTCAGCGTTGGGTTGGGCCTATCCCAGCTGGCTTAGGGTGAGATAGGGTGTGAGAGGTGGGGTACACCCTGTGCGGATCACCAGCCTGTCTCAGGGCCAACAGAGAGAAACAACCTCAACCTCGAGCCGCAGCATAACTGCATGTCTTTGGATTGTGACCCAGGACTTTCTTGCCATAAGGCAGCAGTGCTAACCACTGCACCACTGCAGTGCTAGCAAGAATTAGGATTAGTATTTATTTAAGTAGCCTGAAAATTTTGAAAATACATTTAGTTGTGTCATAAAGTGCAGAAGTGAAATTATGATTATGTGGGAAAGAATGTTTGAATGGATCTATATTTTGGAAAACAGTCAACTAAAACCATTATTTTGTGAACCACACAGGCAGCCGATTTGTGCTGGTCATAAATGAAGTTTTATTTGGGATATTGAATAAAAAAAATTTCTAATTAATTTTTTTAAAAAAAGAAAAAAAAAGAAAGAATTCTAGAAAAAAATACAAATCATATTCAAATAAAATCGCCTGTAGCTGAAAAAAATTTTTGGTGACTTGAAAGTTTCCCAAGTTTCCCACTAAGTGTGATAAAAGCCTTCTCTGTTACTTCACATCCACTGGGTAAACGTGACCTGCAGCTCAGGCTTTTATAAACTAGAAACAATCAAAATGTGGGACATTTTCTTAATACATGTGGTGCAAAAAATAGATTTATTTTTTTAAAAGCTATTTGGTCCCACATAAAGCGGGACACCTGGTCACCTGAGTCACAGGTTTGGCCTGCATACTAGGAGTTCACTGACTTTTGATATGGTGATATGAGGTTTAATTTGGCGTTTAACAGAGCAGCAACATAGTTAGACTGGTGTCTACAGACACTGAGCTCGTCACGTCTTGAAAATATGATACAAATAGACAGTGGGCAGAGGATGCTTTGGTGGTGGAGGGAACGGCCTTTTCTCTTTTACTGGATGGATTTAAACAGAAATTGTAATGCAGAGCCACAGATCCTGGTACTGGATCCCTCAGTCAAGAAAGATACTGGGCACCCCTGATTTCTAATCCCCACAGATTTCATATCAGAAATGTTACACGCTGAGAACAAGTGCATATGAAGGCTTTTAGCTGTTTTAACTGCCACAGGAAACCCAGCCTGTACTGTACCAATCTATAATACTGAACTTGAAAATTCAATGCGGACAATTGGTCAGCATATTTAATACAGCACTGTGAAGGAGTCTTGAGCCGCCCCTTATTTCTTCATATACAAATTTACATTTGCATTTATATTAAATGGGAAATAGATGCAGTCATTTATGTAAACGCGCAAATATACATGGAAATTCATGCAGTACATACAGTACATACATGGGGTTTTTGAGTTTCTAACAAGCTTGAAAGTCAGTATCTGGTAATGACCACTTTTATTCCTCTACACAGCCTGAAGTCTCTGAGTGAAGCTTCCTTGTATCCTATTTAAGTAGTCTTCAGGCTGATCTTTAGTCTCCCTGCGACACTTCGCGTTATCGCTTTTATTTTGAAGGGACGAGCGCCACAAGCGGAAGTGTGTGTCAACTCGGCATACCGCAAAGTTAAGGGAGTCACCGCCAGCGTCACAGAAAGGAAACTCATTTGGGATTTTTTAACCTGGGTGTCACAGGCCGGTGCGGCAAAACAGTCCCAGTCAGGCGGGCGTGCGGCTTGTGTGTGTGTCTGGAGACACCATGTCTACAACAGAGTGCAAAGCAGCTGAAGACATGACCGAGGCGGTGAGTTTGTTTCACGTGACCTACGTGTCTTGTAAAAAGCACAACCCGGGTAGTCAAACATTTGTGTAAGGACGGGTTTCCTTCTCTCGTCCGTTTAGATGGAGGCAACCATGCAGCGACTTCAGCAAAGATTCCAGAGCATCTCTGAACAGCTGGAGTCCAAACATATCCTTTTTTCCAGCCGTGTTTTCTTCCATTTCAGGCGGGTGTTATCCACGCAGTCAGTCAGCTCAAAGTTCTGCTCGCTAAGACACACCTGAGAGCAATGAGCTCACTAATGAGACTTTCACTTTGACTCCTGTCAAAGAACACGTGGCCACTAGAGGGCGACCGAACGCCACCGAGACTCTTAAACTGTTCAACTGTTGCACAAGTATAGCGCCAATGCTACTGAAGGTAAAATAAGCCTTCTTTAAAAATCCCGATACAATAAACTAAAAGTGCAGCATGAGGGAAGTCAAATAAGACAAACTTCTGTCAAATGTGACATTCTGACCGTCTTCTGTGAGTGTCTGTGACTTCTACTACTGTATATGAGTATATACATTATCTGTTTTAGGCACATTGGCACCCACTAATGAGATTTCTTCCTGTAAAAGAGTCAACAGTGAAATGTGTGATAAAAGATGGGGATGTACTGAGAAATTGAGCTTTGTCTACCTGAAAACTTGTCAGTGACGAGGGGTGATTTTGATATACGGTTGGAGAAATAATTATTTGATCCTCTTTAATTTTGCTCACTTACGAAGAAAAGAATGGTTATAGATGAATTTGTATTTGTATTTGACTGTCACTGAGTGAAATGAGTATACCAGAATTATGACTCCCAGAGATTGGCTGTCTGCCCATGTGGCGCACACATCAATCAGTCAGTCAGTCAGTCAGGTACAGATACTCCTAGTCTCAACTATTTCTGTGTATAAAGCACACAGAATCAGTGTCTTCCATTCTAACCTCTCCACCACCATGGGCAAGACCAAAGAGCTGTCAAAGGACATCTGGGACAAGATTGTAGACCTGCACAAGACCAACAGCAAGAAGCTCGGTGAGGAGGTGACAGCTGTTCGCCCTGGGTCTGGAGCTGCATGTAACATCTTGCATCATTGGATGAGGATTATCCTGAGGAAGGTATGGATCAGCCCAAAACTACACTGGAGGAGCTTGTTGTCTGAAGGCATGTAAAAAAGCACAGTCACCAAGGACAGCATTGGTAACACACTACGCTGTGATGGATTGATATCTTGCAGTGCCAGCAGTCTTCCTCCTCAAGAAGGCACATGTACAGGCCTGTCTTAGGTTCACCACTGAACATCTAATCTGTGGTCAGATTAAACCAAAATCGAGCTCTTTGTGTTTGGAGGAAGATAAATGCCGTGTATGACCCAAAGAACACCATCCCCACATCCAAGCACGGAGGTGGAGACATTATGCTTTGGGGGTGTTTTTCTGTTGAGGGCACAGGGCGACTTTACAAGATTGAGGGGCCAACGGACAGAGCCATGTTCCATATAACCTCCTTCCCTCAGCAAGAGCACTGAAGAAGGGTCTTCCGGCATGGCAGTGACCCAAAACTAAACACTCAAACTACTGCTGATGTAGTCAGAAAATACACACAGAAAGGGAGATGCAGTAAATCATTGATTGAAGAGCAATTTCAATAAAATCAAAGCTTGGACAAAAATAGATAAAAGCGCCCTCGCGGGCGGGGTTCATGCATAAGTGGCGCGCTGCAATATGCGGGTCACTTGTGCCCTGAATACTCTGTATGCAGGTAGATGAATGCATTCATTCTAAATAGGGCTCAACAAGGGCTTCTCCACCGAGTACTGAGGCATATTATGTTTGGAGGTAAAATACTTATTTCATTCAGTGGCATGCAAATCATTTCTAACATTTATTTAATGTTTTTTCTGGATTTTTGGTTGATATTCTGTGTCTCTGCATTAAAATGAGCTGTCATAAAATGAAAGACTGTTCACTTACAACGAAATGAACAAACTTACAAATTTACAGCAGGGGAAAGCTAACGGAGCTGCAGCTATCGATTATTTTAGTGATAGAGGAATCTGTCAATTATTCCTTCGATTAATCAACTAATTAGATTGGAAATACTTTTGTCTTATTAATTAGTAATTATAAATATTCAAAAGAGAAAACACGGGTCTTTCACAATAAAATGCTCATTGGTTTCCAGTTTAGAAATTGCAGTGTTTTAAAGTTTAACTGCATACAACATCTGTTTGGGTTTTTTTGTTTAAAAAAAAAAAAAAAAAAAAAAAAAAACCCTTTAATTTTTTTTTTTTTTTATTTTAAAATTTAATTTTTTA
>VUQG01043533.1:52723-82390 GCA_015106755.1 Etia nguti
GTTTAACTGCATACAACATCTGTTTGGGTTTTTTTGTTTAAAAAAAAAAAAAAAACCAACTAAGCCCTTTAATTGTATTTATGTGCCATGTTGAAATTTAATTTTTTAAAGAAAACATTTTCTTAGAGTCGAAAATATATAATAATCTCAAGTAAAGTCAGTAAAATAAATATATATTTATTTTACTGACCATCAGAGTTTAATGGCTCGTGTACGTTTTTATTAGCTTGTGAAAAAAGCTTTAATTTTTATATTTTTAAATATTAAGATAGTTTAAGTTAACACAATATTTTTATTTCACTTTCAATCAGAAAAATGTTATGAAAGCCTTGAAATAAATATGGTCTAGTACACCCCATGCCCCCCTTTAGACTCACCCCTGTTCGCTTCAGCGAGCTGTATAATTTACCAGTCTGGTATCAGACTAAGTTAACAGTTCATCTGCAGGTTTTAATACAACTTCTGGATTCTTACTGCAGATTTTTCTCTGTGTCAAACAAACAGCGGTGGATGGAGCAGCTACAAAGTTTGCTCTTATTCGTGTTGGAGTTGGTTGATCAGGTGCTTTGATGAAAGACTCCCCCTCGCTTTTCCCCAGTAAAGGTTTTAATGGTGATCACAGGAACAGTGCTGCCGTTTTGGGCACCAGAAGGATGTCTTCTTTCTCTCTACCTGAGCTCACAGTGTCGGTAATGGCTCGGCCTCTTTGCTCTTTGCAGTGTGTAAACAGACTCTGTGGCAGCGTCATCATCACTGCTGCTGTTGAGTTATCAGTGTTTTTGTTTATAACTGGCAGTTTGACAAATGTGTCCTCCAGCCTCTGCTCCTTGTCTCAGAGGTGGTGTTATTCAAACGGCTGGGAAAAATGAACATAACGTAGATGTAATTAGCTTCTCATAAATGCAAACTTGTTTGTTTCTTAATGCTCACACTTGATCAGATGGGAACCCGCATCAACGACCTTGAGAGGAACGTCACTGAGCTCATGACGCAGGCTGGTATGGAGGCGCAGGCGTCTTCAGAGTGACGCCAGGCAGACACCTCATCTGTCCAATGAGCTTTTTCCTGTTGTGACCTCACACTTCATCAGTCTTGAAGCGGGACGTCAGGTGGTGAAGTCCCACCTGAAGTATCTACTACCAGATCTGTGGTAGTGGATCTCATGTTAACATGTCCTTATTTTTCCAGCCGCTATGATGTGCTGTTCAGATCATATCCCATCAGGGTAAAGTTGGAGATTTATTGGAAACAATGTCCTCCAATCAGACAGTTTTATTTTCCACTTTTCCGAATCACGAAATACAGCCTCTGACCACTTCATTAGGTACACCTGTACAATCTGGGCAATCGGTTACAACAGTTCTGCCTCGTACTCCAGCATGACAAGACTGTGACTGGAAGCAATCACAGAAGTCTTACTTCAACTGTGTGCTTCTCCTCAGGACAGTCTGTGTTGGCTGTAAACATCTAATTAATGAAATACCTCTTTGACCCTCTGCCAGTTACAAGCAAGCCTGTCTTATTAAAGGCTGGGTTGAGGGCTAAGCTGTTATGCAGAAATACATCTACAGGGAAGTCTAATAAAGTGACAGCATGGTGCATTTATAAGGCCTTTTATTAACGTCTCAAAACCACCATTGTTTGCTTGTTATGGTGGTTGTCTTTACTTTAACTGGCACGTCACTACCATTTATCTCTAACAACCCTTACCTCAGTAACTTCTGTGGATGTGAATTCTGGATTCTTGAGTTTTACCGATGTGGAGACCCAGAGTTCTCAAAGTTTTGATGTCTTAATGCTAATCGCAGGAGCCTCCGTGTGACAAATGCACACATTACACACTTGTAGTGTTAGTAGTGTGTCGGTTTATGTTTATGTTGGAATTTTCCGTTTTTGTGCTGGTTCACTGGTTTCCAGAGATTTTGATTCTATTTGTAGCATCAGTGTGGGGTTACATGCACTCACGCGTGGCTGTACACCCAAATAGAAAAATAAAACCAAAATGATTTAATAGTTAGGTTTATGAGTTCCTCGTCTGCAAATATTTCCTTTGGCGATTACTTTATGAGAAAGTACTCAGTGAGCAATAAACCAGCTGCTCTTCAACAAGTGCCTCATCGTGTGTATGAAGAGGTCCACCTTCATGGACAGCACCTGCTGACAGCAGTCCTCTACAGTCTTTGACTTTTGCTTAGCGCCACATGAACCAGTTGTTTACCTGCTGCAGTTCTGGCAAAAGTAGCTCTGAATGTTGCAGCAGATCTTCAGAGCAGAACAGAATTGTTGCAGCTGCAGTCCAGCATGGTTGAAGTACGTCCACCTGACTGAAAAGATCCTCTCTCACAAAGCAGCTGAACATCGAGGCAGAGGAACATGGTGTACAGCACTGAACTGCAACAGTAATGCACCTGGAAGGTGACCTAAGTTTATAGATTCCCACCTATCAGTAAGATGGCTGTTATACATCTGTTGTAATTGTCAGAATTGGGCAGGTTTGGTCTGCTCTGATGGCCGTGAGTTGAACATTGTGACTGCTTTATCACAGCGTGACACAAATATCAGTGAATAGTCATCAGTGCATTCTTCCTCTGTGGTTGTGGCTCCATAAATGTTCCTAAAGATGGTTCTCAAACATTTTATGGTGTGCTCCAATTGAGACTGAGTGTTCACACGCCATGACAGCAAGAACATATGAGCAAACTATTGTTGTGTTAACATGCAAGAATCATTTCCTTGTGACTTATTTTTCCCCTGCTTGTCCACCACACATGTGCTCTTGCAGAATAAGTGGTTAAGCTGGTTAAAACCTCAACCTGAGATAACATCCCAGCTAGAAAATATTTTTTTTATTGGGGGACTGTAGTGCAGCTCCTGGCGAGTTACAAGGTAAAGTTAATTTAGTTATTGTTTAACTAAAGTGTAAAATATTTACTTTATACTTAAAATTACCAGGGAAACATTACCCAGGATGCTACAGTGCTTATATTGCCTCATGCTGTACAGTACATTCACACTTCAAATCAAGACGCGTGTCATCAGTGACAGTAGCTCATTGGAAAAATAAGGAAAATGTTTTTCATTTACTTCAAGTATTTATTTCAAATTTCAAATTTTTGTTGAAATATTGTGATATAATTTTGAGTCTAAATCCTGAAAGGAAATTATCAGTTTAAATGTAACGTTTTTGGGAGATGATGCTGTTTAAAATCTATGCAGTTTTTTTGTGACCTTAATATCACTTAATGTGCAATATCAGTGTGTCCACCATCATTACATTTTTTTCTACATGTTCTCTTTGTCAGTGTAACTTTGTTTCACGTACAGCATCCAGTGTATTGAAGAAATTGGGAAAATAAAATGAACTAAACCTGTAGTAGCGAACAAGGGCCAGACTGCCCTGTGAGGGGGAGGGGCTTTAACTGAATGTGTAGCACTAACACTTTCTACATTGCTTTACAGTATGTGGATTCTAAAGGGAACAAGTTGGCAGGAAATGCAGGTAAAAATGTGAACTGTGGTGTGTTGTATTTGGAGAGTAGCTGCTCCTAAGTAGTAGGGAAGAAGACAAATATTGGGTCTTTAAGAACTTTGATCGGTCCAGCAGCCAGGGCCGCCGCCAAGGAGGGGCCGGGGGGGCACGGGAAATTCTGTTTTTGGTGTGCCAGCCCAATATTTGTAGTGAATTTAAGGTGAAAACTGCCACAGAGACATGTCAACTGCTACCAATCCAAATTCCGTAAACCTGTGTGGAGAGGTGGAGCATGGGAAAAGAGAAAAACCCTTTAAATCTGCTCTGGATCTGACTCATATTCTTAAAAAGTGCCCTCTAATTACTGAATGTGGGTTTCAGTTGTGTTGTATGCTGTGAACAACAATTTAAAACTAATTCTCTAAATGTGCACATTTACAGTGTGTGTTAGGTGCTAGTTGATAGAAATCTTACCAGCATCCTGATCCTGCCAAGAAAGAAAAAGAAAAGCTTTTGTGATCATTTTAATCACATTATTGAATCCATTCACTCTGTGAGTATTAAAATTAGCTTGAGCTTAGAGGGTAAGGACGTGGAGACCACACACATTTAGGAGGTGCTGTGCATTTCCTTGTTTATATCTAAACAGGTGGATAACTTTTGTGGTAAAACACTGCCCCCTTGTGGGGAGAACTTTAAACTATTTTTATTTTAAAGAGGACATTTACATACTGGATGTTTAAAATTTATACTAGGATTAAAAAAATGGACAGACTAAGACTTGTTTGTGCAGCTTTCATATGCACATTGCTACAAACATGTTTGTTTTTGTTTGTTTGTTTTTTTTGGTAAGGTATCCACTGCAACTCCATGTTTAATATCAGTCACAGTGCTCTCATGCACTTGCTGTTTTGACACTGGGACAGACTCAGAGGGTGTCAGTTTATGAGTGGGACTGAGCCCAGTTCCTTGTGTCCCTTGTGCTGCTGTATCCCCAGTGTGGGATTAAAGAGTCAATATCTAAATGCTGCTAAAATGAACTTACACTCCCCTCTAGTGGTCATATATGCTCATTGCAGTGTGTTTGCTTGTTGCTGACCGTGGTGCTGAAAGTGTCCTTCATTAACCTGTGCCTGCATAGTAATGAAATTTGAAACACATCAATTGTTAGATCAGACTCAGAAATCTTCTGGCAGCATCATGTGATGATGTTTTTGGACAATACTTTGCTGTTTTGTTCCTTTTGCCATTTAACCATGATCCTGCACACAGACCTAAATGAGAAAAACAAGCAGTTTTCATGATTTGTTTTGGAAGCTTCTTTAGCACAAGCTGGAACACAGACAGTGTGCCAGGTGTTACTCTGACCACCAGTGCTGGACATCACTAATGCTTGTGCCAGTTTCCAACATCTGGTGAAAAACTTCCCCGATGAGAGGGAAGAACAGATTAATACCCACAGTTTTGGAATCAGAGTTGACTAAAGTTTATGTTTAAGTGTTCACATGATTTTTTTTTTTTTTATGCATTAGCTCTACAATCCTGCTGATATTTAAGATAACTCATAAAATGATGTGAACCTTCTGATGAAGAGGATGGAAACAGACTAAAACTCTGATTAGATGTGCTTTCTTAAACAGTATTGTGGTGTTTGTGCTTCTGTAGTTTTCCATGATAGTTCTCAGCTGTTCAGCCCAATGGCACAACAATACATTTGGACATTTTAATCATGTGCGATCAGAAGGTAAGCATAACAGACATAAAGTAAGCTTTGCCTTTCCATTTTTCCACGCGAATCCAAAAAACAGCAAACCACAAACCTGCATTTGCAGTGTTTCACCTGTAGATGGCAGTGGTATGAATCCCTGTTTTTTTGCATGACTTTTCTCTCCTCCTCTTGAGACAGACACCAAATCCCCTTTGAGACCAGCAGAAATATTACAAAGAAATCAAACAACACTGGCTGTCTGTGTGTGTGTGTGTGTGTGTGTGTGTGTGTGTGTGTGTGTGTGTGTGTGTGTGTGTGTGTGTGTGTGTGCGCGCCTGTGCGTGAGTGCGCTTCGAATGCCGCCAGGCCTTGTTGTGATGCTCACCGAAGCCAAAGAGCAAGAACGCTGCTGACCGTGTTGCTATGGCTGCCTGTGCTAAAGCAGACCTTTGCCAGCCTATGTAAGTGTATTTGTGTGTGTGTGCGCGCACATGTGTGTGTTTACCCATGTGCATGGCTATGTGTACTTGGAAAACGGCCAAAGCCAGGGGAGAAGGGAGGAGTGTCACGCTGATGGATTCTGCTCCCGGCTCCGTGTGAGCATGAGACACTTTGAGCATTGCATGATACTACTTTAGCAGTTGGGGCAGTAAATGGAGTTCACACACTTTTCTCCTCGGCGGTGGAGTGGTGTGTGGGTGTGTGGAGAGCGGTGACCGGCAGCGATTGGAGGCTGAGAGGTTCAGCCCTGTGGCCCACGCTGGGCGGGTGGGCGGTAGGGGAGGGGGGCTTTAATGGCTGTACATGGTTAGCACTCTAACGCAGGCTGGGGTAAGGCACTTCAGAGAGTGTGTGTACAATTGCTCGCCCTATTTCTCCCTCTCCGTAATGCCACTTTTGCACACTTCACTTAATATGTGAGAGACAAGGTAAATGTCAATAATCCAAAGTGGTTTCCTCTCTTTTCTCCTAACGTCTTTCCAGCTATGACAAACACCCACGTGTGTCTGAGGTTTTCCTTCCTCTGGTTTCCTCATGCAGTGGAGCAGAAGCTACGATCCAGCTGTTTATCTCTCCATCACTACCAACCCAGTCACCTATTTCAGCTCCGTCTTCCTGATGTTGCCTTTAAGCAGACTGGCCTGAGCTGATGGGAAAAGCAGCCCCTTTAGAGCAGGGGTGTCAAACGTGAGGGGCCAGAATTGGCCCGGCAAGGACTCCAATCCGGCAAACCGGACGGCTTTTAAAATGTGAAGGAGGGCTTAAATTGTGGACTTTGTATTTTCATAGATTTTACAGTTGATAAAGATCTCCCCCATGGCCTCTCTTCTACACCAAAGTAATTATATAAGAGAGAAACAGTTAAAAGGGAGAAAAGTTCCTGTTTTTTCACCATTTACTATAGAAATGTAATGTTGTATCTCCACAGTAAGACAGTACACAATAAACACTAGGTGTCTGTATATTAATCTGGTCTTCTTGCACTTTTATCTAACATACACACAGTATGTGTTTTAACCTTAGTGCAAGTTATCAAGTACCTGAGCTGTTTGTTGAGTTGAAATTAGACACAGAAGTGTTGTAATTTCCACTCTGACCTCATTACAGCAGTGCTGTCTCAACCTTGCTGTGCTGAAACGCAGACACAATGATGGAGAAATGCACCTGTTTGGGTTATTGTGACAGAACCTCGGCAGGTTTAGTGTATTGTGCAGTGACCATGCAGCATGAATCTAAATGTATTAAATCATTTCACTCTGTAAGAAGCATACAGTTGTGTGTCTGTAAGATGACAGCATAAACGTGACATGTATCAATATTGACATCCCTTTGTGTTTTGTTTGTTTCTGATTGTTTTGTCACTTTATACAATCAAGTGGAAATGTCTCCTGACATTTTTTGTGGTATTAATTTGTCCCCTTAATTAAAAGATACTGACACATTAATTACCACAATGATCATATAAAGGTTGGTCATATTATAATTGGTCATATTAAGAAAACCCCAAAATATTATGATCACATGCTTGTTAAACTTCCCAAAATTCAACAAGTTGGCAGAACTTGAACAAATTTGTAAGTTATTTTTACAGTGCATCTGCCCTGTATGAAAGCATTAGTATACAGTAATGTTAGAAAATGTTGAGCAGCTGGATATTCTTTTTACTTTTGTGCAAAAAGCTCTAGTTCACATGTCAGTGCCAGGATTACACATGGGCAGCTTCAGTTCCGACACCTTGTTCTCCGTGTTATACTGTTTTAGTCTGTACTGATACTACTTGGAGGACACGAGAGCGCTGAGTGCCCCTGTGGCGTAGTGGCACTGCTGTCTGTGAGATCGCTACAAAATGGAAGGTACTCGACCAACAGCCGTAATCCCTCGGATGACCAAAATCTCCCTTGCAGTTGTGGAAAATCGAACAGTGGCATAAAGGGTGCTTGAATGTTGCTTCACCTTCTGTGAACATCTGCAGAGGATCACCTCTGCTCTCCTCTCCTGAAAGTCTTAAATTTCACAGGAAAACAAAGAGTGCAAGAACCAAGGGAGGTTGTTCTAAGATAGGAGGTAAAAAAATAGGTAGGGTCCCTCTTCTACGACACAACAAACAAGCATACACACATGCATGCGGAAGACACCTGTGTGTTGCCGGTCGCCTGAGGCTCTTTGATTCCTGCCGTGCTTTAATCTGTGCTGTGCTCTTGCCTCCCTTTGAAGTGAAAATCCCCTTCGCCTCTGGCTCGGCCACATTCGCCCTCATTCTCTGCACACGCACATGCAAAAAAACCGCAAATGACCACCTGTTATCTTTGTCGCAGCTCATTTAGGAACCTAACTCTCAGTCACATATGTTGGCCCGTATATATTCTGTTCTACTGTGCCAGCAGTGAGCTAAATTTACCCCGGCAGTTATTTTAGGGTCTTTGTAACATACATCACCCTCTGTCTGCTGTAATACATTTCTATCCACAGGAATAGAAACAGATTTCCAACTTTGTTCTGGCACAAAAGTCAATTCATGGCTGGAACAAAGAACGGGCAGTGGATGGCATAAAGAGCAGCAGAGAGAGGAAAGGCCCTCAGCACAGAAGGGGAGAAAACTTCTATATGCTGGATAGGAAATTAAAATGATCTTCTTGCACGTTTCCACATTTTTTTCTTAGAAGTGTTTAAAATAATAGATACAGTTTAATTTTGGATTTTTTATCACAGGATTCTATTGTAATAAAATACCTTCCTGCATCGTGATCCGCTTTAAGGTATTCAACATTTTGATTCTAGCCGTAGCCTCCTGATAGCAGTCGCCTTTAACCACCACAACTTGCTGCTTCCTATACACACAGTGGGGTTTCTGCCGTAGTTTAACTACACGTCTAACGCTCAGTTATTTGTACTGTAAATGGTGCTGTCAAAGGAACGTGTCCTGTCAAATTCCTAACTACCCAGTTAGCATGCATTAGCATTAGCATTAGTGTTATGGGCAAAAGCAGCTTTCTCTTAAAAAAAAAAAAAAAAACAGAAAAAAAGATGAACAGAAGTTTTATTTTAGTTTACTCATACTGTGAATTGAAATGTTGAATTAAATGTTGAAACCAAACTAAAATGTGTTTTTTTTTGCACAGTGGCATGGAGAGTTCAAACACACTGTAACTTAAGAAAACACCAAGAAATAGAACAAAATCAGTAAAAGCACAACACTGAAGAATCCTCAGCTTCTTTCTGAAACACTTTTACATGTTTTGGTTTCTGTCACCTCAGCAGCATCACAGGCTGCAATTTCAGCCAATTCCTATAAATTTGAATAAATAGGAGGCTCTCCTATCAAACATAAAGCACTAAAGCTCTTTAAAGTAATAATGTGTGCTAGAGATTTAAGTTTGTCAGCAGATAACTGTGTTTTTTTTTTTACTGCCGTAAGGTTAGCTAACAAGCTAGCGAGTTGAGCTAATGGTGCTGCAACATTTTCTCAGGAACTGAAAAAAAGCAGTTTTTAATATTTGTAGCTTTTGATACAAGAAAGGCCATTAATGGTCCTAAAGAAGCAGTAAAACATGGTTTACAAATACAATCACTGTAGGTGTTAATCATCTATTTCTATCACAAAGTACATCTATCGGTTTAAATGTTAAAGTTTACCTTACCAAAAGGTAAGAGTCCGAGGTCTATTTTATACATTTACACCCCTGAGGCAAGTGTAAAAAGCAGAGAACTGGTGACAGTGTGAGTTAGCATTGTTGGGCTGCAACATTAGCGCTAGCAGTGGTGTTTCTCTATCACCTGCTGCTCTTTCAGTCCAACAGTGCAGCTCATTTCAACAGTAATTTACAAATAGCCAGCTTGTGAGGCATCTAGGGAACATCAGTAAATTGTAGCGTGCCGCAGTAGTCTGCATGTTTGACATTTAGCCAAGTGATTGACCTCAACATTACAACCAGCTTGCTAATACTGCGTAGCTCCCTCTTGTCCTCTTACCTGTTGCGACACAGACGTGGGCCCTGTTGTGTCTGGCACTGGGATGTTGTAGGTTTTGGGATGGGCCCTCAGTGGAGCGAGCTAATCTCAGCGCATCTTGCGAAAGCTTGATTGGATTGGGATTTGGGGAGTTTGGAGGTTGGGTCAGTGCCTTTGGCTCTTTGTTGTGTTCTTCAAGTCTTTTCTAAGTCGTCTGGGTGTGTGGAGGTGTACTCTGTCTTTTTGGAGGATGCTGCCATCACCAGGGATTGCTCCCGCAATGGAGGTGTGCTCAGCCTGCTGCAGTGTTTCGGTGGGTGGTACACATCACACTAATGAAATCTGGGCACAGCGATACAAAGAATGCTTCTCAAGTATGACTCTGTTCTCTTCATTTGCATCAAAGAATCATTAAAAAGACTTGGATTGCTGGGGAACTATCATCATCAGCACTAATGGATAAAACAGCGTTGTACATGAACAAGATTTGGCTCGAGCCAGATTGTTCTCTGGACTCCGGAGAAGCTCTTATGAAAGAGCTGTTACAATGTACATGTGCTTTTTGATTTTTAATGCAATAACAGAATCTCTGCTTAAAAGACAGGAAGTTCAGGGTGCGATCAAGTTTTTGCTTTTTTATTGGTGCACACCCTCACCTTTTGATCCCACACTGATTATTTACTTATTTTACTCTAAATAATAATCCAGATATAATTTAAAATAGAAACATTACACTGTATCAAATGAGCTTGGAACTAGCATTTGAGATCATTAACAATTGGGAAAGTGAGGTCCTAAAGTCATCAAGTAAACTTGGTAATTTTCGTGTTTACACTCACTGGACACTTTGTTAGGTACAACTACACCACTGCCTTCATTCTTCAGGGGACAGTTTTCACAGTGAGCCTGAAAAATTCATTAGATAATTTGGCCCAGACTGAAGGTCGTCTTTTGACCTGAGATCTGGTGCCTGTGGAGAACATTTGACTGCAGTGGCCTCACAGGAAACCAGTTTAAGATGGTTTGAGCTTTGTGAAGCGACCATTATCCTGCTGGAAACAATCATCAGAAGATGGTACACCATAGTTATTAAAGGATGGACACGGTCAACAACAATACTCAAGTCAACTGGTACTAAGAGGTCCAAAGTGTGCCAAGAAAATGTCCCCCACACTATTACACCACCACCAGCAGACTGAACTGAACACGATACTGAGTTAAAAGTGAGGCTAAATCTTAGTGTTCAAAGAAAAGGGGATATTCCTTATTAGCTGATGATCGTTAAAAAGGATGTGCTACTACTACTACTACTAATAATGACTGTTATAGCTGCTAAAGCTTAGAATGACTAGTATATTTTAACACATTTAACAGCTTCAAGCAAAAAAAACATCTTGAGCAGAACATGTCTGCACCTCAGACCTAGCAGTAATGTGTGTGGGTCCTAAGGTAGTTATCCTGGCATGCTAATGATTGCAGCTTACATTGGAGCAGATAAATACAGGTGAGGTGCTACTGCCCTTTAGCTTAATCGAGGAACCTTATTATCAAAATTCTCACTAAACTACAGGACAAGAGCATTGTCAGAACAGGATGATATGTAACGTTTTGCTAATGTTTAAGTGCAATATTAATCAGAAGTACAGATGCTAGACATAAACACAGTCAAGGAACACATGCACATGTGTATGTGTACACACACCTGTTCACACATGTGCTTTTCATCTCCTGGGCCTGTCCATTTCCAGAATCCCCCCAACTTGCACAGTCATGTCACTGAATCAGACACACACACACGCACACGCACCTGTTGCAGGAGAACACACACGCTGCTGTTTCAATGCTATGGCTACCGAGAAGTTGACCCAGTTTCCATGGTGACAGGGATGGGGTCGGTTGCCAGCTGCCAATCCCTGGACACACCCATGTCTCACTGACACAAAGAGATAGAGAGGGATGAAGCGATTGGAAATAAGATGGGAACATGTGGAGAGAAAATGGAAAAATGAAACGACAAAAGAGTCAGAGAAAGGTGTGGCGATCAAAGATGACTAGATGGAGAATTGAGGGAAATTTAGAGTGGAGACACTTGAAAAGCTATTTGAAAACCAGGCTGAGTGGAAGTTGAACATATGGGAAAAATAAATACATTCAGACAGGAGATTTGAAATTGAGGTATAAAAACAGGTAAGAACACAGGTTATGACAGAAGAAAAAGAATATACATTTGATGCAGTAGGAAAAAAAAAGTATTTTTTATCCGTGAGGAACACTGCATGCTCATTAGGGAATGAGTTATTAGCGAATGAGCACAGCCCGGTTAATTCTCATTTCTGACTCTTATAATAAAGTACAAATTTATCTTCATGTGGTGTTCAAACAGACTTGAAACTAATGACTGAGCCCATAAACCCACCAGAGAAGAGTCAGCCATGTTAATGTCAGCCATAAAAAGGCGCGCCTGCATTAGGTTTATTTCTTGTGCCAGGAAGCTACGCCCATCTTTCATAGACAGTTCATGAGTGTAATTGTAAATAACGCTAACAAGCACTAGAAACAGATAATTCACAACAGTGTGATTGCCAGTGAAGATGGCCCCAAACCCAGCCTTGACCCCAATGGACTCACTGATGGAAAACTTGGACCCTGGCATTCATGTGGATGTTGCTTTGGATTTGTTCAAGCAGTCAACTTAGAAAATATGTAATGCAGTATAGTGTGTCAGTCATTGTGAAGTGCTGTTTGAAATCTGTACTGTAAATCTGAACTAGTCTAGTGCATGACAAAGTCCCCATGATATGCACCACTCTATTTACCATTTTCATGCCATCTGCCTGTTAGTAACTTTTTCCACATAAAACCATAGACAGTATATAGGATATGGATGTGGTGAAGCCAGTGCAGAAGTGCCTTAAACCTGCGTTCCTGTTAGTCTCTGGGACAAAGGCCCTCAGTTTCCTTGCTTTGTGAGGTCACTTTTCTGAAGAGGTTATGGGGACATGGATCACCTTCAGGTTTTTTTGGAATTTATTATTTATCATTTTGAGATTCAGAAAGCATGTGCTCAATGACTAACGGCTTGTGACTCACTTGACCTCCACATTCCCCGAGTTTCACATTACGAAGCTTCTGTGAGCAAACAACACCGTCAGAGGTCTTGTAGAGTCCATGCCCCGACAGGTCAGAGCTCTTCAGGTGGCATAATGCAAACCTGCACCTTACCTAGCTACACAATATTAAGCAGGTAGTTTTAATGTCATGTCTGATCAGTGATAACGCTACTTCCTCCCTCCTTCCCTCCTCTTTTTTCCTCCCCTGCTCCATCCCACAGCTAATTAAGGATCTGTCAGACTACCTCCTTGCTCTCTTCTTTCTTTTTTTTTTTCTCTGATCATGCCTTTTTCCTCTTTCCATGTTAAGTCACTGGAATGGAGTCATTGTCCAATCCGAGATAATCACCCCCATGCCCACGCGTTCTCCCCTCATTCATCTCTCTCTGTCTGCTCCCTTTTTGTCCCCTCATGATTAATGATTGAGTGCCCAAGGTGGTACATCCATTGGTCGGCTTAAAGACAGAGTCATTAACAACAGAGAGCGGTCTTGAGAGGTGAGAGTCGTTAGCTTTCTGTTAAAAAAGAGGGCCAAGAAGAAAGTTTCAGTGAAAGAACTGAATGTGGACTTTAAGACCAGTGCTAATACATGTTTTTAAGGAATCTTACTATAACACACTCATGGATACATTTAATTTTCATGCAGGCAATAACTTTGCCAACAGGGGACACAAAAGATGACCTTGGCAGCCTTGTCTCCTACTTCAGGAAAAACAGTGGTTGGAAACTGTTGCAGTGAATTTGCAATCTTGTTGCCTCTGAACCGGTTATTTCGAGGGTTGGGACCCAGTCTGCAAACACTCACAACCAACTGCTGTCTTCACAGTGACTTTGATGCATTAAGATGGCAAAAAATGGCAAAAACGGCAATAAGATGGAGTCGGTCTGTGATTGAATGAGGCCAAGTTGACAATTAAATGCAATCTGTTTGAGATAATATGTCGATTTACTGTGATAACATCACAAAACTGTTGCTGTCTATATACACAGAAATTACTTTAACTTCTTGTATTCAGATTTGAAACAAAAATTCAGAATTTCCTTCACACACAGCGATGTCGTTGCTGCAGGACTGCAAAACGACATAGTTACCTGGCAACCTTGCTTCATATAGGAATATAACCTGAATGCAAGGAGCTGGCAGCCGGTTCATTCAAGCCCCTGTTGTAAAGAGACACATCACAGATGAGTTGTGCTCTTCGGCACAGACTGATTGCAGCATGTTCTCAACCTGTTTGCACAAATTTGGATGGCAATTAATTCCTCAACCTCTGGGTCACTAACTGGCTGCTGCAACTACTTGAAATCAGTCTCCAACAGCAAAACATTTAACGCAATCACCAATTTTTCCTCGTCAGAAGGAGGTTGGCATCCTATTTTTACAGTAGTCTCACTGAGCAATTAGTAAACACCTTCCTGAGGATTTTTAACCTTGGTGCCTAATTTCAAGTCTTGCTGGATATACATGATTGTTTTATGAAACTATGGTCCGTGTTAGAGTCTTGCTTGATGCTTTACGTACTTTGCATACCAGTTGGTGCCATCGTGGTGGCTTTGTCCATGTTTCATATACACTCTATGATTGTAACCTGCAAAAGAGGCAGTAGCAATTCCAGTTTTATACAATCCTAATCAAGCTTGCTAGTGTTAGCTTAAAATTTAGCACCACGCCTTAAAAAATGCAAACATGGTGATGGCCAAAATGCTAAAATTGAGACTTGGTAATGTGGCGTGCCAAATCAGTGGGTGATGTCATGCTGGCTATGTCCACCATTTATACAGTCTGTGTGAGATTTTATTGAGACCACAAACTAATCAGGACAGTCACAGATTACAGAACCACATAGACTTTAGCTTTGCTTATTATACCTGGAAACTATGGCCATCTTTTATATACAGCCAGTGGTTTTTAGCACATCAGTGGAATATGCCGGATTAGCAGATCAGACATTCAGGTTTCACTGTGGGCTGAATGAAGATACTTCCACGATGGGATGATTCGTCTCACGAGGAAGCTCATTATCTAACTCTAGTTTTCCTCTCAGTCAGCTCATTTTAAAAAAGCTCTTACACACTTCCTGACTATCTGGAATGTTGAGGCTGAACTAAAAATAAATAAATAAATAAAAATAAGTAATAATAATAATACGTTTTATTTACATACCCCCTTTTCTGTAGATGATGTGCATTTCTGCACCCAGAGTGGGTTTTTATTGGTCTGTAGTCATTTTGCCTGCGGCAGCCAGTTTCTGTCTAAAGAGCCAAATGAAATGGCAGAAGTTGACCTGCGATGGAGAGGCCATCTCAAGACATTTTCAGTAATCTCTTTACATCGCCACAGGCGGGAGAGAAGAAGCAAAAACAAAAAAGGAGAGAGGAGAACAAGGAGCAAGAAACCGAGGGTCGTCTAAGGAGGAGACGAGAGAAATCTGATTTCTCTCGTCTCAGTGGAGCCTGTTCCAGACACAGCGGTAGGTTTGAATCATGAAAAAGTGACAGTAAAAGTTGTCGAGCGCTGTGTGAAGTACAATGACTTTGCCCCGTCAGTCCATAAAAAACTGAAACACACACACACACACGCTCGCACACACCGAGTGTTCAAGGCTGTGTTTAATCATCAGTGCTGGTAATTAGCTGCTATGTCTCCTAGACACTCATCATCTCCCTCTCGCACACCCTCATTGTCACCCTTGAGAGTTTGTGAGAAGGGGATTAAAAAGAAGAAGGAGGAAAGAAGGAAAGGCAGTGAGAGAGGATGAATAAGAAATATGGATCTTATACAGAAGAACCAATGCCTTCTACAATCACCTACAATATATATTTTCTCATATGTTACTCAGTGGTTAAGTGTAGACTTGAATAGATCAGTGTCCTACGACGCGACGACTCTTACAAGTATTTGAAACTGAAATCTGACTGTGCCAACTGACATGGATTCTCTCCATATGGTAAAAAGCTGCGACGCATCAGTCAAGTGAAAGCGTGTAGAAATAGCCTCAACAGGGCCAGTCCCCAGTGACGACGCAGGTTGACATTGAAATTAGTCGTTATTCTCTCTGGACTCTGAGACCCAGAGAGGAAAAGCTCCAGTGAATTTATTATGTAACATCATACAGACAGCAACAAGCTGTTAGCATTATATGATTTCTGAGTCAGTTTGATCACACAGATCAGCCTGAGCACTGATCTCTGTCATGGAAGTAGCCATCGTGACAGTTTCTTTTTGAACCCACATGGATGAGAGGCTGGAGTGCTAAATTATTAGCGAATGCTCACAAACTTAGTAAGCAAGTTGCATTCATAAACTCCATAGGAGCATCTCACAGACACAGGCACCAATTTAGCAGTACATGACTTTCAAACAAAATGATTGAATTTTATTCACCAAAACTGGAGCTCAGACTTCTTAGATAGCCTGCCAGGACAAACACTGCACAGCACTTGGAAGTGGCAGACACCAGCCAGCTATTGACACCTCTGTTGGTATCAGTTTGTCCATCAAAGCTGTCACGCTGTGAATTTTAAGTCTTAATAAAGTTTCAGTCTGTGTGCTTTAAAGAATCTGGTCCGTGAATCGAAATTAGCTATTAAACATTTTAACATTAGAGTCTATAGGACGTTGGACGTGTAATTTTTGGTACTTGGGAAAGACACTGATGGACTACAAAGTCCATCAGTGGGATGAATCTATGGGTTTGGGTTAGTTTCAAGATATTTAACAAGTTCTTACTGCTTGATCAAATAACTTCAGGTGTTTACTACAACTCTCTGAATCAAAGTATTAATAAAAGACTAATAAAAGTATATCAGTGAGCCACACTTTATTACAAAGACATGCTTTCTATAGCTTTTTTATATTTGAATAGAAAATAATGACTGCTGTCTGCTCCACTCCATATGTAGGGGATAGATAATAAACAAAATATTTGTTTTATCAACTATCTTTGTGAGGACACTGATTGAAATGACTACCCCAAGTTTTACTACCACAAACCCATATTCTAAGCCCTAACTTAATACTTAACCCTGAAAAAAATCAAAGCTGGTGGAAAATTTCATCCCTCTGATTGACTTAAACGCGAGTGTTTTCTTTGCAAAGATGGCTGGTTGTGCTTTTGTTTTTCAGCGACAAACATCTTCAGTCACTCATCGTTTGAATGAGCGCTTCAGAAGCTTAAAAAAATTATAAAGCCTTCAAATATAATTTAGTGGCTGTAGGGCAGCACAGAGTTGTGGTGGTTAGTAGTGTCACCTCACAGCTGGTAGGGTCTGGGTTTGAACCCAGACTGGCCTCTTTCTGTGAGGAGCTTGGATGTTCTTCAGCTACTCTGACTTCTTCCCACAGTCTAAAGACATGCTTAATTAGCTTTAGCTTAATTTAGCTTAATTTGTGATTCTAAATTGGCCTTGTTTGAGAACGGTTATCTTTTTCTGTGTGTTATCCCTGCAATACATTGGTGACCTGTCCACAGTGTACCCTCCATCTTGCTCTATGACAGCTGGGATAGGGATAATGCCTAAGCTGAAAAAGATGGATGGGAAATAATTTCTAAGGTACAAGACCTCCAGTAGTGATTCTCTTAAAAAAAAAAAAAGAATGATTGAATGACAGAAGACAAAAGCAGGGAAAAGGAGAAGGGAGGGAATGGCAGGCAGGAGGTGCATGGGGTGGGGGGCGTCCTTTGTGGAGTGTGGAAAGGTCAATTAGACAGTTTACAGGACATTTCTGCACCTCACGCACACGCAACCTCAAACTTGCCCATCAGTTAGCATGATTTTGAATGTATCAGTTCTTGCCAAATTGGGGAGTGGCCTGTATCACAGCTACCTGTGGTTATTTACATCTAATATATCTTTCAGGTCTTTGATTATTATTATAATAGAAATTATAATAGCATACTGCTCTCTCTGTCTTTCTCTCTCTATATATATATAAAGATCAAATTTTGTCATATTTAAAATGACTTTATTTCTGAAGTGTCAACAGAATAAACGGGGAAAGAAGGAATTGAGCAAACTGAACGGTGCCAAAGTGAGGAGATCAGTGGTGACAGAGGACAGGAGAGATGAAAGGGAGCAGAGAGGGATGAGAGGATGAGGACAGGCGGATGGGTTGTCTCCCATGGCAACTCTCTGTTGCTGATGGACGTATTCACTCATGAATATTCATAGAGGTAATAGGGGAGGGAGGGAGGTTCATACTATATTCATGCCATTTTCAATTAAGCATATTTCAATTAGAGGGCAAGAGATTCATTTCATATCAATTAATGTGGTTTCAATAATACATACTTGAATTACAGGGAGGAGAAGAAAGAAGAAGACAGAAAGATGAACTGGAAAAATAAGGATGTGATTTTGTTAAAATACTTAGTGAAAAAGGACCTGAGACTTAACGTTGAGGTCAGTGCTGGGGGACATTTTGGGGAATGTGTGCCTTCTTGCTGAGAGCTGAAAAAAGGAATATCACTCTCCTGCTGGCACATTAACAATACAGCTACAGCCAAGTGTCAACAAGTTAGGTTTAATGGTACTTGATTATGAAGCCTGGTCTCTGAACACAATGAAGCTGTGGTGCTGACTGGTTGGTGTTTCAGGCAAGCTAATGTGCACCTTCGTACTTACACTTCCTATCTTTGAGGTTAGCCTTATTGCTGTTGTGCATGACGGAGTGTAACAAACTGCAGATCCTGGATCAGGTTCCTAAAACTGACCAAGTCTTTTTGTAAAGTCTCATTTTCTCGTTTGGTATGACCGAGGTTTACAAAACAAACTTACATTTTTATTCAATATGATCAAAAATTGGTGACTGAGCCTATAAACTCAAGTTCTGATTTGACTCAACAAGTCAAGTCAGAAAGCTGTTTTCCATCAGAACTCTTTTTGTAACTGTAGCTAATGCCTTTGGTTGGCCTTCAGACAGAATGCAGGCTTAAGGCACTCATGCATTTGTTTTTATTTTATGATCTGGAAGCTCTAAAGCCATGTTTTATACTATAAATTACGGGCCAATTATGGGTTATGTCTATGTGTGTGCATAGACCCATACACACTTGCTAACCAGGCTTGCTAACCTAAATGTAGTCACTTTTGGCTACAAAAAATAAAAAAAAGACTACCACCCCCACCAACCAAAAACAAACTAACTAACAAACAAAAGAAAACATTAAAAAAAAAACCCATGGCAACAACAAAAACATAGAGGCATCAAAATACTGTACAGTCCAAAAAACCAAAGGGGCTGTTGTTTTGTTTTTTGTTTTTTTAAAAAAAAACAGTGTATGGCTATTCAGGTTTTGCAGTCACATGACCGTTAACCATGTGACTATTTTACTACTGCTCAGCTAGTAGGTAGCAAAGTGTTTGCGATTTTCTGATTTCACCTGGCGACCTCCTGGAACCACTTGGCTCCACTTCGGGACTACACATTTTTTTCTGGTTGTCACATGACTGTCAAATATTAATTAAGTATAATAATTAATCAAGTACACAATGTATGAATGGGTTAACATTATGTGCAATGCTTACCAACATTACCTCTAATATTCAGAGCATAATCTACTGTAAGCTTTAGGCTCCTATTTTTTATAATTTACCAATGAAATCCAGCATCTTCTTCTATTTAAATCAGCAGGAAAGAGATAAAAAAAAAAAAAATTTCTTTCTGCTCAATGTCACATGAGAAACCTGAACAGCCATGGGTGAGCACAGTTTAGCATAACACTAATACAATTATACAATTGCATTAATACGATTAATGCAGCGGTATCAATGCAATACAATTTGATTTTCAAGGAGTTCAACATTTCACAAACTAGCTCCATAATTAAGTCTAAACATGTTGTTTTGTCCTGTTCTTTTTCAGAGTTTTTCAGAACTTACCTTGTAGTGAAGGACACACAACACTCACGCCACAGAAAGTAAGAAGTGTGTGTTGCAGTGCTCCTGCAGAGATATGGAGGTTAACCTTGTGCTGAAGGTTATGTCATTCTCAAATGAGAGGCTGTGGCTGACCTTGGCTAATCACGCTGTGAGATTTTATCTGTTAGAATTTGTTTTTTCACCTACAATATTAAATGTATTTTCATGAATTAGGAAAATAATAAAAAGGTTACCTGTTAATACAAGTTCTGTTTTGCTCACTGACATTGATTTCTAATCAAACACTCGGTCTGCATTCTGTTAGTAACAACAACACTGCATTAGAGTATTGGCGTGATAGAAATCAATACATGTGTTAACGATTATGTAACTATCTGGGACAAGATTTGAGGCATTAGCGTTCAGTGACAGGGTTGCAATCACAATAAGAAGCTTAAAGACCCTGACCCATGATCCATGACTTGTCTGGTATCTAGACTGTATAAAAATGATGAAGAGCTGCCGTCACCAACTGGTTTCCACTTGGAGGTAGGCTCTTCTAAATGGGTAGTGCAGTGTGTTTCCTTTTATGTTTTGCAAGAATTTAGCCAAGAATAATAATAATTATAGTTCCATATATTACACTATACAAACTGTAGTTTTCTGTAGTTTTTTTTTTTTTGTGACTATTTGTAACTTTTTGAATTTGAATACAATTTAAGTTAAATACATACACATACACTGATATATTTACAATTTATGAATACAATTTAAAATGTATATACACTTTGTAATACTGCAACACATTTTAACCTCAATAAAAAAGATAAAATCTGACACTGTTCGCTTGCTAGTTAGCGCTAGCATTTCCATCATCGCTGACAACCATAAACTACATATCTACTAGGCATAGCCACGGTGACCTTAATTATTGGATACTGAACCTCTGGTAGGAAACTTTGAGCTGATTGTTTTTGTAGTCACCGTCTTGGTGTTTTAAACTGGGTGTGATGAGCCTAAATTTAAGGATGTGACATGCTCAACGGGACTGTAACTGTAGGTGTAAATCAGTGAGCCCACCCCTTCATAATATTCTGTAATAATGATCACAGTTTACAAAATAAACTTTATATTATGTTCACTATGACTTTAAAATAATGATTGGGCCTATAAATCATGTTTACTAGGATCACAGGGCAAGTGAGCCAAAAGCTATTTTCTAATAGATTTCTATTCAACCAGATAGCTTTCTGCAAACAAAAGTGTTGCCCCCTGCTGGTCATTAAAAAGAAAGCATGTTTAAGACAATTCCATGTTATCTTCACTTCACAGTCCCACAAACGACATCTGACTTTTATAGAGTTTATTCTGACATCATGCAGGCTATGTTTCCTCCTGGCTGAGCCGAGATTGGAACAAATAAGTCTGAGAAGTGTACAAATAACTTTTCACCATTACACCATTGTCACCACCATCAATCACCAGCCACATGGAAGTCCTGAAAACCACCTGTAACAGTTCTTTAACAATGAAACTATTTCCAAGGTGACAGTGATTGATCTCAGTCAAGGTACCTGTCACGATAAGTTACAGTTAAGAGTCCTGTAGTGTTACTATTTTGTCTGGTGTCTAATTCTTTGTGAGCTCATTGGCCCAGGTTTCCTGCCTGTTCTGATAAGTAAATATCCACCATGTTATAGAAGCTAAATGACTCATTTTACAAACAATAAAATAAAATAGAATGTGGCGAATTTGAGCGACAAGTACCAGAAAATTACACACGACAGCGAGCATGTGTCGTGTGTATTTCTGTTTTCACTGGAGCTGTGTTCTTTACAGTTTTTCACTACTGGGCTCTCTCTCGCTCTCGCTCTATCTCTTGCGCACGCGGTGCTACAGAGACAGGACGCGAGGGCACAGGCGCGTGCGCTTGTTGTGAGCTCCGCGTTTTATTGACGTGCGGCTCCGTCGAATCACGTGAGAGGGTTCCACCTTTAAACGGAAACCTAGCCAATCTCCGGGCCGGGGAGGCGGGATTTATGCAAATGTGTTGGCAAGGGAGACGCAGCGGTTCATTCATCTGCTTCCAGAGAGAGAGGTGAGTTAACGCGAAGGTTATTTTACATAAGGGAACAACTGTTTTGGAGCAAACCACCGCCGCGAGAATAGCTGGAAAGAAAAAGAGAGGCTTTTGTTTTCTGGCTAAAAGGAGCTTAATCTTCTTCCACACGTTACAGGGTAAGTGGATGACATTTATTTGACATATCTGTAAATACTCTGTTTTCATCGTCACATTAACGTGGACAGTTGGTGGTGAAAATGTGTCAAATTTGCCTTTAATTTCTAAAAAAGAGATTAAAACAAGAAGTCAGGGACACTATTTTCCTGTTGGCTGTTATCCAGAAAGGATGAACTTAACTCTCTCGCCTGTTTGTGTCACTGTGATACTCTTATTTGTCACTGCAAATGAATCAAAGTCGGTGCTTTAGGTAGACTGGACTGTCTTTGTTGAGCAAATAGAGCTTCAAGTGTTTTGCTCAAGGACACTTGGGGCTGTAGAGGCAGTTGAACTTGGGTCCACGTTTCCCTGTTCAAAACAAAAGAGGCACTCTGGTGACGACAGCAGTCATTATCACCCTGGTGTTTGTTACATTTGGTGAGTCATTTTTAAAGAATACGCTGTTTTCTTCTGCCATTACCTGAAAATTCAGCTTTGGGAAGTCAGAGCTAGGATACCCTTCATGCTTTAGGAGCAATAAGTGGCTGAACAAAATAAAGCTCCCTCCGTGTTTCAAGACTGAAACTGGACTCTGACTGTGTTCTGTTAATGGCTTGATATAAGCATGCAAAAGGTGGTTGCATATCCTGCTGTTTTAAACGAATACATGGAGGCTCTGACTGCCCCCTGAGTGGATGGTTGCGCTAAATGTAACAAGTGCTGTATATCAGGAGTCAGTGTTTGTGTGTTTGCGAGAGAAAACTGTATCCATGAGTCATTTGTTGTTGACCTGTGAGAGTGCAGAGTGAGGCAGAGATGGGTGAACAAAGCAAGCTGAGCTGGTGGTTTAGTTTTATCTACATAATTCGGTCCTCTGGATGATACCCGGACAATCAATAAGACCAGCTTTAAATGAGTGTGCTTGTGTCTGTGTTTGTGTGAGTGCTTGTTCACATCACTGGTGGCCTTCTGGGCTTCAAACAGTCATATCACACGCATCAAAGTATTGCACCGCGTGTTTCTCTCTGTATTTCTATTTCTATGATAAGTCTGCACATAATGTATGGTGTTTGAGGTAATTAAAAAAATGCACTATTACATAAAAATAACAAGACAAGCACATCTGTGACGGTATGGTTGTGGCAGTGACAAATCATTTTGGCTGTGCAGTCCTTTG
The DNA here is from genome assembly GCA_015106755.1 of Etia nguti. Classification (NCBI taxonomy): domain Eukaryota; kingdom Metazoa; phylum Chordata; class Actinopteri; order Cichliformes; family Cichlidae; genus Etia; species Etia nguti. The sequence continues at coordinate 75,716 of VUQG01043533.1, forward strand.
GCTGCTGGCCTTTAATTGAGGAGGAGCAGGTCCTTGGTGCACGACAGGTCTCAGACCCGCAGGGTACACTTTCACTGCTCTGTTTTGTTTTTAAGTTTAAGATTTAAGTTTTTTTAATGCGCTGATTGACTGGTCAGGGGCTGGGATCGGCCAGTTTCCAGCGTGGCTGGCCAGGACTGGTGACTAGCCAGTCAGGCTCATCTGTGTCCCATTATGAGCCATTTTGTTTCATGCATGTGCAACACGCGCACAGCTGCACAGGTAAATAGTTGTGCTCACACTCACAGCCAAATGCCAACATAATGTTAGTATAAAACTTTTTATTGTAACTGCAGTTACAAAGTTTCCCAAAGTAAACTGTTCATAACCACAAACCTAATACAGAACTTAAATCGCCAAACTTGGACGTTTAAAGAAGCCAACAAAGGTGAAGTGGTTAAAGCTAAAGCTATTCAAAGCACAGATTCAAACATGAGCTAGTAGTTTTGGTAAGAGTAGTGGGATGAAAACAGGTGTGAGGAAAATCATGGAGACAAGTAGAAAAGGGGCGATGTCCTGTTATCTGGTAAAGTTATAAACATACTGAAAAATAATGTAAGTAACTGACATTTGTTTTGTGATATAAATGCTGCGGGTGCTTTTGTTCAGCAAGGTAAAATGTTTTAGGTAAATGTGGGTGTACAGCAACAGTAGCAGAGCAGACTAGTGAGAAAAGATCCCATAAATCGCTGGAGTTTGGGAGAAATTGTAAAGATTAATCACTTTTTATTTTGAAAATTAAAATGCTTAATTGAACATAAGTTGCTTGTATTTGCTTTTAGTTATACATCATAGAAAATCGATATCAGCAGGTCACAAAAACAGAACTTCAAATTGGCCAGGAAAATGACGATTGGAGAATCTCTGCTGTTAGCCACCAAATCCCAGATGTGCATGGATGTTGTCATGGCCTCTAAAAAGATGTCCCATTACTTCTGCCAATAACAAGGACCAGTTTTATATTACACTTTGTAATAGATTGGGAGCCATTCTGTAACCATTCTGTATTTTTTAATATTTAAAAAAAGTTTTTAAAGTTTAAATTATATTTCTGTGTCATTGTGTGTAGCATGGTGAACTTATTAATACAGGCCTTTGGCCAGTCCAAACCTATGGCTTTCAGAGGTGTTGAGGTGAAAGTGTGTCCTTTCACTTTTCAGCCATTTTTAGCTTTTTATCCTTTATGTTTTGACCGTTTCCCAACATTTAGATGCAAAGTCATCTTCTTCAGCTTCGTTAACACAAATTTTTTGCTTGGTGGGTATCAATGTATGGTTAAATTTTCTTTACCTATGTAAAGAAAACATAAAATCTAACAGTTAAAAACATCTTGAATAATGCTGTGAAGCTCTGGCATTTCACAATAATTTCCTAATTTTCTCAACTATTCCATTTTAATATTTCCTGATTTACTTTTCTTTCCTCGTATTTGTCTCCTTTTAAATACAGAGAAGTAAAATAAATTCATAAATTTTAATTTTTAACCCCTGGTCTAGATGATTTCAGTGTGACCTGCAGGTTTGTTCTCACACTGTATGTAGGATTTTTGTGATGATGTAGACGGATTTTGTTAAGAGCACTGCCGGCAAAATAATGCTAAAACCCCACAAAGTCCACTCCATTGAGCGACATGGGACTGACATTAGCATAAACACTGTATGCTGGAAGCCTCGTGGCATGGGTTTCTATGGCTGTGCAGCTCCTGTCGGTGTAATGTGTAGGTGGCTCGGTACTTTTGTTCAGATTAGCAGTTTGGTTGCAATATCATTTGTTCCATTGGTGGTCATTCAGTTGCTCACTCATAGTTTAGAAATGTATGACTTAGCTTAGTGGCTATTAACCACCATTACGCCAGTTGTTGCTACAAGTTGACATTTGATGATCGCTAGTTGTGATAGAATATGTAATAATTTGCTATGTATTGAAGAAATTGTTGGACCTTTAGCTGTTGGCTTTCTCCATCCTGTGGAAGAAGATCCGTGCTTATTGGTTCTTATGGGAATCGGTGTACTACTAATGGATGGCTAAGTAAGCACCAAACAGTATATTCAATTGAATAGCACAGTTCCATAAATCAGCTCAGTGCTGCAATAGCTAGCTTCCTGAATGAGCATCAGAATGATATCTGATCAAAATATTAGCTTGGTGCATTCCTACGCCAATAAACCCAGATCCTAACCTGGTGAGACACAGCAAAGACCGCCTTACAAAACATCTGATTGGCTCCTGCATCCGGCTTCAAAGCATTAGGGGTATTCTAAAGTTGTATTTTCATCTGTCTATCCAAGGACTACCATCTTCAAACATGACTTTCATTTTGACCTTAACTACACACTTGTAATGTTTCGTGACCGCACCTTATATGATTGTTATGTTTACATCGGCCAAAGTACTTAAAACAATCCAGTACAGTAGGTGTCTCCAGGGCCACACGTTGCCTGGATGACTTGTGGAAAGACAGATAATTCACAAGGTGAAAACAGCATCAGCCACAGATTGCAAAACTGCCATGTTTGTTACTTCGTTTCAGAGCAATCCATAGCAGGGACATTTATTTTGATGTCCTTGTACTCATCACATAATAGGAGCAGCAGGCTGTTCCCTAAACATTTGGTAAGTTGATCGCCTGATCTTTGCAGCATTGTTAAACACAGCCGAAGCGCCACTGTTATTTCCAACAGTGGGTGGAAAGAAGCTACAGTTACACATAACAGCTGAGTGAGTGACAGATCACTGGATAGGAAAACACATTATTATCGTAACATGCTCTTCCCCGGAAAGAAAGACCTATTGATCCACTTTCTGTGTAGTACAATAATATCAGCTCGCAGGAACATGTTACACTACAATTTCCTGTATGTGACTGTTCATTTGAATGCGTTGTTTGTTTTTCCAGTGTCCTCTTTTCCCTTTTTTTTTCATGTCCTACATCTGTGGATAAAAGATGCACTGACCCTCCTCTCCACCTCCCCTCACACTTCTCCCTCTTTTTTATTCTCTCCCCTTGTATCACTTCCATTTTGTTGTAAGCCTGTGGCCAGGTGTACTGTGCATCTGTCTCATGCATCACTGGCTCAGTGTGTGCTTTGTGTTTGTGAGGGCGGCTGGCGTGAGCTGCTGCATGCGCGTCTCTTGACTGATTGATTCGTCCATTCCTGTCTCATGCTTTATTAGCCAGGGAGGCAGATGTTGCAGTAGAAAAAAATTACTGTGGCAAGGGAGTCCTAGCTCCTGTCTGCTTGTGAATGGCTGACATTGGCTGGGGAAAACAAAGGAATGTTGAGTGAAGGAGTTAGGTATTATTGATGAATAACTAATGAACACCCACAGTTACTAATGGACACCGCTGTTAGAGGCTTCCTCCCACACTTTAAAATAAGCAGTTTACGTGAGCCTTGATACTAAAATTGTCCTCAGCCACGCGATCGCCTTTTATCTGGACACAAACTTTCTACCCTTATTTTCATGTCCCTAAAAACATTTTTTGTGCACTTGGCCTCATAGGTACTGATTCATTTCTGTGTACAGGAAATCAATGATCTCCACTTCAATCCACCACATTGGTGGTGGAATCAATCATTTCCCTGTTTGAGTCTTGCATGTGAAAGTTTTTTTCCCTTTTTCATCTGTGAGTTATTAGTTATTATGTTAATTTGTAATTAATTACCATTATAAACTGTGTTTTGGGCAGAGACTGGTTGGCAACTGACTGTCAACCAGTGGTTGCTAGTGAACAATGTGAATTCCCTTAGTGGTTGCCAGTTGGTCGCTAGACTTGTTGGATGAAATTAATCACAAAAAAGTATACAGTGCACTGAAAATCTTCTTGTGATCGCTGTGATCATTAGCAGATTGTCCGGATGCCGACTTGTCAGCAACAACTTGGCAACTGCTCTTTAAGCAACAGTAAGACTGTGAATTTTCTTGTGCCTTTTGAAATATTTTGGTTCAATCGTAAGATACAATTTTTACTTTGAAATTAATATTCTCTGTTTTTTCAATAGCTCAGAGAGTAAACGGCAAGTGTTTGCAGACCCGTCAGTATCTGCCACGCAAACTCCTGGCGATAATGGCAATCTGCTAACGACCAACGCAATTGCGGCAGTGTTGATACAGCACACTCACCCAAACAACCTCCAGCAATGTAGAATCATGAAGGACACCCCCTGTACTAGTCCCCTTATTCCTCCAAATCGGTCTAATTATCTCACAACTCAGTGAAGACTAAGAGAGGATTGTATGATTTTCTTTCTACCTTTTTAAATGTTGGAATATTTTTTATATGAAACTATCAATGAGCAAAATGACTAAGGAGGCATATATTTTAAAATTCTGAGTCAGTGACAATCTTTTAACCTCCTAGAACCTGCCGTCCACATAAGTGGACATCACATTTTGTGTTGTCTAGACCAAAATACTAAATTTTGCTCTACAAGGGCCTGATATCCACTTACGAGGACATTATACTGCCACTGTTCTATCGAAATTTAAAACGAATGCCCTCATATGTGGATCTCAATTTTCTCAGAAACAAAAATCGGGAAATAAAAGAAAATCAGATAATTCTTTGTTTTTACATTCATCAGGTCCCAATCAGCCCAAATAGCAAAGAGAAATTAAAAATCCATGCCATGAAAGAGTTCGGGTCTTAGGTGGTTAAACAATAATTTGGCCACCAGGTACAGTAATACCAATATTTTATATATTTTAATTATTTTTTTTTTTAATTAACTTGTGTTAAATCAGGAAAACAGATATATCTTGAGTATTACAAGTTCTTCATCACACTATTTTGAAACAGTTAACCAAATTTAAACACATTCAGAAAAAATCTGACATATCAGAAAATTTTTTTGTCGATATTTGCTGATACCAGTCAACAATGTTAATATCAGTTGATGCTGATATCCATCTGATTTAGTGGCGTACCCCTAAAAGTGACGGACTGAAATGTGTTCACCAAGTATGATTTCCACACAGTTGTCCACTATGAATTATTTCTTGTATCCAAACTTAAAAAGTGTCTGCCTTTATATAACAGCGATGCCACTGGACAGCCATTCGGTTAGTTTGTTCTATGTAGTTAAGGTCTATGCAGATGTTTCGGCTGAGCTCATTTTAAACACTTTATATTCTGTTTAATCTACAGTCATGTAACATAATTTATAAAATCACATGTTTGTAGGGGCTGTCCTCTGATGACCACATATTGAAAAAAAACCCCCAGCTTTTAATTGTTAAATACAAATTAAAAATTAATGTGGTGTATTAGCAAAGTAGCTGGTGATACATACATTTGGCCAACCAAGTTATTTCTCAGAGAAGTTATTCTTAGTCTTCTTCATCTTGCTTGTTTTTTTGAACAGGACATGGCCGGAGTTCTCTTTCCACCATTAAAGCGTTTATTACTGACGTTTTAAACACGATATCAAACGTTTCTTACATCAAATATGTTGGCTGAGGTGGTTAGTAACAGGAAAATCTTCTGTTACGATGATAAGTGAGAGTGCTTGTTTACGTGCTAATACTAGCTCTGTTTCCACACAAAGCACAGTGATCTCAGAGCAGTGAAAGCAGAGCCTGTGGCAGCTTGGCTAATTTATCAATAATGTGCATGTGCAAACAAACAGCTGCAAACTGCTGGCCTCTCAGGCTGACAAGCTCCGGTCACTGTTAATGGGACACGGACACACTCATGAGAATCCCTACCCCCTGGAGTTTTCAGTGACTCTGTTATCAAGCTGTGTTAATTCTGCTTCCAGAGACAATACCCAGCTGTGGCCACAAGATGGCAGTGGCCCATGTCAGCTTCCAGTGAGAATTGGGTACCTAAAAAGAGAGCTGCCTCAAGAACCTCCAACAAAGTCCAGTTGCAAAATATGCAAAAAAAAACGGTTCCTTCTAAACATGAAAACAACAAACTTATTTCATCAATTGAGGCAAAACACCATCATGTACTACCAGGTTAAAAAGACAGGAAAGGGGGGAATATTAGCCACTGGTGACATGTGACCCAAAAGTAAACAACAGCTTCCATGTAGACAGACCATATAGACAAACCACAATATTCTGCCCCACAGTTGCTGGAATACTTAAGACAACAATTATAGACATAGACAAGAATTAGTGCAGCAGTCAGAAATGAATCATCCAGACTTCAGTAAATGTGCAGCAATTCTGGCAATAAATAAAATACTGATTTTTTTAGATATGATGGTTAAAGGTTAGATGAGAAAATGATTCATAAGGGTACATGCACACAGCTGTTTTGTCCCCTGTGTTTCTCCCCAGGCTTTCCTGGTCCTAAATTAGCATTTGAACAGTGCTGAGGTGAGCTGTGTTTCTATAGCAATCTGTCCTTACTGCAGCATGTACCATGCTATGATATAACCTGATATGGAGATTAAATATGAGACTATATTTGAAGGAAACAACATGTCCTGTTATAATTGTAAGAAGTCATTTTGTGCCTTATATAAACGACATTAACCTGTGCAATCCTGTTGTTGTAGGCTGTCTCTGCCTCAGTTTCTCTCCAGAGACGGAGATGTACCAAGGCCAATACACCTCCGCTGTTCGTCTGTGCCTCAGAATTAGCATTAAATGGGATTAATACCACTACATTAACTAAGTGTA
>VUQG01043534.1:0-11663 GCA_015106755.1 Etia nguti
TAATGATGTGCTAGCGACACAGCTATGTTAGAATAACATAAACACAGTGAAGCTGGAGGATGAATGCTAACTTTTTTCTACTCGATAAAAGTTAACGTGAGGGTTCCAGATGGTTAAGGACAAATGCAATCGCATAGCAGGATCCTGTAAACGGCCCAAACTTCAGTCAGAAGAACAACTGAGATAATCCATCCACAATACGAGGTTAGTCATTAATATACTGCAACAACATGGGAATAGAGCAGCTGTGAGAGAATTCAACATTAATGAATCAATGGTACGGAAGTGGAGGAAGCAAGAAGAATGAGTTGAGTAAAGTTTGACTTATCTGACTGTTTTGTTTCGCTTAATGCGCCTTATAATCCGGTGCGCCTTATGGTCCGAAAAATACGGTACTGTGCAGTTGCAATCTTTTACTAATGTATATTCTTTTTCCTTTTAGCTCACACTCCTAGTGATTTTTGTTTTTTGTTTTGTTTTTTGTTTGTTGTAATGTATCAGAGGTGTGAGAAAGAGCAAAGTTATAGTATTTTAGAAATACATAATGTCCTACATTGTCATAAAAGGAAAAGTGTCTTTAAGACAAGTGTCATAAAGATAGGGCCATGAACTGAGCAGTACAGTTTGGACCATGAATAAAAATATGAATAAAATAATATGTGATTGAATTGAAGACTTTCAGCTTTAGTGCATGGGCTTTCACGAAAGTATTGCATTATACATATTCCCTCATTTCCAGACACTCAGAATTCATTGGACAAACTAACATAATTTGAGGATTTTTTCTAATGCTGGCAGAAAATCCTTTGTAGTCGTCAAGCTGAACTGCTATGTCTTTACTGCAGTCACTTTCAGTTTTCTTGTTTGTGGCTCTTCTTGCTTTCAGTTTTGTATTCAATATTTGAAAAGGATGCTCTATGGTGTTGAGATCTGACTTTTTGGTGTTCCTGAGCTAGCAAGAGCATTTCTTCCTTTTAACAGTGTATCAGACTGTCTATATGGCTTCTAGTGAAGTTTTAGCTATCTCCCTGAAGTGACCTCTTGCTCTTTACAACTACAAAATGTTAGTCCAGCACTTGGAATTCACAACAAGTCTTTTATTTCCTTAATTTGTCATAGAATGAATAAGTGACCAAGCCTATTCAACCCTGGTCATGAAACTCCTTGTCAATTAATTGTCCAATTACCTTTGAGCCTCTGAAAATGGGGGACTGTGTATAAAAATGGTTATAACGCCTAAATATAAATATGATGGTTTATTGAAACCTCTTAAATTAAACCTGAAATACTATACTTCAATAACATTTTCATTATTTGATCTAAAAGCCACTGTGGTCATATACAGAGGGGAAAATGGGTCATTTTCTGTATATTTTTTTATCTAGCTGTAAATGAAAATGTTTATTTTATTATTTTTTTGACATCAGACAGATAGGAAAAGATTAGATTTCTGACATTATCTGACATGCAAGTCTGTTTACTAAGAGGTAGAGAAGGCTGTGGGCGGGTAAACAACAGGGGTTTGGATAGTGAGAGAGGTGAGGTGAGATCGCAACAGATGGCCTGTCTGTGGACTTCCTCCATCAGCTTAATAAACACACACACATACACATACAAATACATATTCATGGCCAGTATTCTAGAAAAAAAAACACTGTTGGAGTATGAGCTTCCTGGTTGTTTGCAAGGAACTGTAAAGCTCTACCAGTTCTGAATATTCTCTAAAGCTAAACCATCCTGCCAGTTATCTTTATCTTTCCACTTAACTAAAGATGACTAGCTTCAGCAAGTCTGTTATCATTGCCTTTGAGCAGCTTTTTCATTTCCTGCAAAATAAAATACAAGATCTTAAGTATTCCTCATAAGAGTTAAAAGCAATTAACTTGGTCACTGAATGCCTAACCTCCTTGTTAACATATACATATTGTCAGCTTTGTGTTAAAGCTCTTGTGCATTGGGGCAGAAATAGAACAAAAAAGAACCGTGTGTGCTGCGGAAGTCGGAAGATTACAATCATAATACAACTGTGTGCTAAAACGGTTACTCCAAAGCCTAAATGGGAAACTCTAAATTATGATTAATCATTTGGGAACGTCTTTGCATTTTAATTAAAACCACCGATGCATTAGGCCACAACCAAACTTGTTTTTACCCAAGGAAATTTATAATCATTATCTGAAACAGAAACAGATCTCCCTTGTAATTTATCCACCAAATAACTTTGAAACTCACCAACTGATATGTACATTTTATTACTACATTTGGGTAGTAAAAAGTTACATTTAAAGTTATTTACACACTGCACAGACAATCTTTTCTTTGCAGTTCACAAATGCCACGAATAAAAACAAGATCAGCTGATTTTGCAACACTGCACATATTATGGTAACAATTCAGGAAAAGCACTGAACTTACTTAATTGACTTAAAGGCCTCTATTGATTTAAGTTTTAAAAAAAAGAGCCCATTACATCTGCTACTAGCTGAGGGTTCAACTAATAAACCCAAATACATTCTGTTTGCCGCCTACACTTAATGGTATAACTAAATATGTTATTAAAGCACTGGATTGATGGGAATTCTTCCTAGGTGTCAACCCTTATCAACAAAGCCTGAGGTTCAGCAAAAGTGATACTTCCTTTTACCATCTAGTCTAACCTCACACAATAAACATAAGTTTCTTAATTTTGAATTAGTATTTGTTTTATGTATTGTAGGTTCATACTTTTGTCCCTTATCAGCTCTAGATATTGTATTAGATGCACAGCTGTCTTGAATTCCAGAAGGAAGAATGCTTACACAGCTGCAATTAACAGGCACCATAAATAGATCATCCAACCCAAACTGTCTATGTTTTATATTTGATTGATTTTCTCTGCAGGGTGTTTTAGCTGAAGGTCTCTCTTCATCTTTTCATTTTAATTGGCCTGACATGAGGGGACTTATGCAAGTCAAGGACAGTATTGTGTTCCTCTGTTTCGATGCTATTAACTTGAACTTTGGCCATTATTCAATGCACCCCCCCCCCCATATATCAGCACTGAAGAAGAAAAAAGATTTAAAAAGATTTTTGCACTATCACTAATAAAGTGAACATAATTTTAAAAAAATCATTCGTTTTAACTTCATGGTAAAGAAAAACATGCACTGACACCAAGATTTGCAGATCAACCAATTTCACCACATAAAAGCCATTTAGTTATTGAAAACATGTTTTTGCCTCATTAGAAGCAATAACAACTTGTGATACAACAAGCAAGACTTAAATGTTTTTTAATATTGCTATAGCGGTACAGACTTGTGTGGTTTGCTTGCAGAGTTCAATCAAGACTGCACTTATACCACAAGCTCTCCAGATATAAGGGCGCAATGCATTTACGTGCCCTTTAGCATTTATGTTGGCTCCATAGTTTGTCAAAAGCATAGTGGCACCTAAGGATCTTCTTGATTCGTATATCAGGAAAAATTTGTAGTATGAAATGTTAAATACATTTTATTTCGACAGAGGGTCATTTTGACGTGTTGAGAACTGCAATGACTATGCTCATGGCATAGTCACTGGTCATCTGTTTTTGGACTTTGACTAGACAATCCAAGAATTTCCCATTTCCAAGTTAACTCAGAGTACCGCTGTTGCACCAAGAGATTAAACACTCCTATTTGGTGGCTTAGCTTTGTAAACTGAAGTCACAGTTGTAGTTCCTTGTTCAGCAACAGTGAGCATCTCATCTTTAAAAACAGTACTGACCAATGAACCTTGTGAACTGCATATAATACTACTCATGACACGGTTATTTTCTTTGTCACAACAACTCCACAGGCAAAACCTACACTTGTCTGTGCTGAAGTTATGCTATGCTTGGCTGCTCACAGCAAAACAACAAATTCAACCCCAGACTTGTTGATGCCTTGGCAAATGCACAATGCAAAATACAATTGTGTATAATCTGTCTATTATATTTGTCCCCTCTGGCTGTGACTGTAGTCACATGCCATCTAGAAAAGTGATGGATTGCATGAAAGGGTTGCAATTCTTCACTGTATCATGATGAATCACATTCAGATCTGTCGCAACCTGTCAACCAATGCTCAACTACTGTAACACAACAGTAATGTGTGATTTCTTAGTTTAAAATATTTACATTATGCATCCTTTCTAACAGTAGATTTTTACTTTGCTAAAGAAAAAACGATTTTTCTTCTCACTGCCCCTTTTTGCATTTGAACTCTGAGCACATCATAACTGCTCTTAGTTTGTGAGGGTAACAGCAAGGGATTTGCTTTGTTTCCAAGCATAAAAGATGCCCGCTAAAGCACACAATTTGCCAGCTTGGTTCTGATCTGAGTTGACGTTTGTGTATGCGTGTGTATGTGTGTGTGGACTTGTAGAGGGCCAGGCGGTTAGGCATATATTGGCACAAATATACAAGTGCATGAATGGCTATACAGGTCAGTACATGTTAACATGCCAAGATGACAAAGATATTCATTTAGTAAATTTACATAATTATATTTGTTAAGATGACACACATTTACAGGGGGAAGCTGTATTGCTCATGGGCTTGGTCGGCTCTCTAAATAAAAAGGATGCTGCGTAATCAAGGCCTGGAGAGAGGACATTCCTTTCTAACTGCAAATGATGAAAAAGGGCTGTCCCAGAGGAGTGCCTTCCCACCAGTAGCTGTGATGGCTGATGACATCACTTATTAGAGGTCACAGTAAAGAGCATATACTGCTGAAAGCTACAAAATGGAATTAAACAAAGACGACAGTAGTTTAAGTGGCTCTGACTTCTTAGAAGAACAATCAGTAGTAATGCCTTTATCTCACCTTTGCTTAAGCTCTCAATAGTAATGAAAGCCAAATGCTATTGCTAATTCTGCAAACAAATTAAGTATTTTAGTACTATGTATTCAACCTTCACTTATGGAATACATAGATAAATGCAGACACACAAATATTTCCTCTGTATATAGAGTATGCTAACATATAAACTGATTGTACTAAACTAAAATCTAAACTAAAAGCACAGATATGGCCTGTCCAAGGCACCTGAGCTGAAGTTTTAGCTAAATTAAATTATTAAAGATTTATTGTGATGCTAATTGTTAGAGTAATGCAGTATATCCATAAAGTCAACCCTGCTGAAGAGTAGGTTTATTCAGTGTAAACAGTATTAAATGATGGACTGAAATTGCATTGCCTAATCAGGACTACACCATTCATGTGGGACAACCTAGTATGCTAATAGGAACATATTGTCATTATACTTTAGCTTACCCTGACTGATTACTTACGGAGAGGTACTACCTCATTTGGTAGATGATTACATACTGCATATTTTGTATTTGGAGCCTATAATGACATAATGAGGGGCAGTATGAGGAGATAAAGCAGGTTGTTTACTAATCAGCTGAGTGGTAGTTCGATTCCCCGCCTCCCAGTCATGTTAAAGTGTCTCTGGGCAAGATACATCATTATCTGAATGTGACAGATAAAAATAGCTGAATGTGTATAACACAAAGCACTGTATGGGTTAGAGTTATTTTGCCATCCATCCTTATTTTTATTGCAAATCACCGTGGTAGATTCCTCATAACACTCGAACAGAAATTTCTGCTGGTGTGAAAACTTCCTTTCTATAGGCTCCCAACTGCCATTCCTCCAGTTACATAGATGGTGATTAAGCTTTTCAATGGATATGGATATATTTTCCTTAGTCAGTGACCACGAGAGCATGTAATCCTCTTGAATCTCTCATTTGTTGAAAACAAATTTGTTCTAACCAGGACATGCTAATCCCAAATCCCCCTGTTGATCCAGAAACTTTATTGTGATGAACAGAGAACAAGAAGTTCGCTCTGAAGGCTACATGAAAAAGGTTTCCACATCATAATTTATCCTGCTGTGTTCTGACATTCTGAAATAAGCCATGGCTTGATCCTATATGACACAACTTATCAGTTCAGGTAAGACACAAGCAGAGAAAATATCTTTCACATGGTTTAATAATGTTGAGCATTATTAAACCTTTTCCTTACTTCTATTTGAGAAAGAAGTGGAAGAGAAGGGTAGTGCACCACTGAATCATCAATTTAACTTCCATTACAGAGCAAGGTAATTCACAACTAAAAACAATATCAAAGACTTGTTTTGATTTCCAGTTTTCTTCATTTCAGTCCTAAAATAAGGGATACACTGAAAGTGACAGTTGGGGTACTTTGTAGTTTAGCTTGCATTGTACACAGGATGCTCTCAAGGACAGAGCACATGTAAATATCACATAATTGTGATATTAAATTCCTGCAGTGGACTTAATGTGCCCACAGCATTGAAGTGTGAAGATTAACATACAAATTATGAAAATGATGGGGATAACTACAGCATTCATCCTAAGGCCTTATGACTATTTAGATTAGATCTGAATTTCCTGGTGTGTGGGTGCCAGACTGATGAGACCATTTGGGCGTAATCTGGACTGACACTCGCCCACATGTATCTGCATGGCAAAGACACATGTTCAGCAGAAAAATGCAGTGAACAAAACAAATCTCAATGCAAAGAGAATAAAACACAGCACAGAAAGTTTTACAAACATTAAGAAATAGTACTTTTGCAAAGTTGTTTTGAAAGCAGCATGACTCAAATTGAGATAAAACAGCAAGACTTTACAATGCAGCTCATAAAATGCAAAAAGGGCTCCTTTCTAGATGTAAAAGAGAGTAAGTGCAGAAAAACACTGTTTAGAGAAGACAAAAACATGATAGTAATAAGGTTTCTTTAAGCACACTTCTCTGAACCTAAGTCCCTTCCCCAGTTTTCTCCCCTCTTCTTTCCCCACACCTCTGGATTCATCACTGTCCTAAAAGCCTCTCCGAAATCCCTCTTGATTAAGCATGTTGCTTTTGTTTCAGTGAGGACACTGCAATTGGAAAGGATAAATTCATGCTCTGAAGATCATTGCACTGGTTTCCTGTTGCACTCCATTTTTCTTTAATCCTTATACCAAGAGTACTCAAAATAGGAGGAAGGCATGGATATGGTGTCAAGTTGGCATGTATTTTACACGGAAGAGAAAAATAACCAGCCTGAAACCTCTATAGGACTCTTTAGAGGTTACAGGGTTTGTTACACACAAAGACAGTAAATAAAAATGGTCAAAGCCATGGTTATGTCAACCACTGTAAAACTGTTATTATGCACAATTTTAAGCCATAATATAGTTTAAAAGGGCTGTCTAAAAAGGCCTCTCAAAACAAATACACGATAAATAAAAAACATGACCAGAATAGACTATTTTTTGAGTTTGCCTTTTGGCTCTTACCACTAGAAATTAGACTTCATAACAAGCAATGAATAACCAAATTCCAAAAAGCATTCTCTAAAAATAAAGATTCTAATAATCATTAGAAAAAAAACCTGTTAGTATTCAACAGTAGGGTCAGTGGAATGATGAGTGCACAAGATTAAGATTTGTTTGAATCAGTGAAAAAATCTTTTTTTTTTTGTTCAAATAATTTCAGTCCTTAACCTAAACCATGTACACCTGCTGTATACAAAATCAAAGCTGCATGACACAGCAAAACATGTCAAGAAGAAGGTCTGGGTAGGCTGCATTAACATGCTCTTTTTAGAGCTGAGGGCACAGCTGGACTGGCCATCGGGCATACCGGGCATTTGCCTGGTGGGCCGATGGTGATTTTTCGTTTTTATGAGCTGATGTTTTTTTGGGTTTTTTTGTAACGGTATACACTAAGAAAGGTGGCGGATTGGCCAATTGGTCATGATCGACTCTGGGGTGGACCAATTACAGCTGAGGAGGTCGGATGCACCCTCCCCCTTGCTTGGGCAACGGCTCTGAAAGCAATCTTATCACAGACAAACAGAAGAAAATGGTATTGAGGTGAAAAGGAATGCAATTTGTCCTGTACTTCAGCTAGAATGAAAAAAAGACACAAAGCTCGAGTTATTCTGTGTTTTTGCGCAGCTGCCTCTTCTTCTCTCATTCTCTCTCCCTCCGTCTCCTGTTCCTACTTCAATCATGAAACTGATCAATGATCAGCTGATCGGCTTTTCTCTCGTTTGTTTATCGCCCACTTTGTGCCAGAAAGAGGAAACCAGCGGATAAACAACAGCAGCACGTTTAAGCTTGATAAGCTGTTGTTAGAACTGATTTAATATTACTTTGTAGTATCAGCTGATGTTTGCTGGAGCCACAGCCGTAAAAGCTGCTGGTCATGATATCGGTTTGGATATGTGGTGAGAGGGAAACATGAAGATGAAACCAAGAGATGTCCTTACTGAATCATCAGAGCTGAACAGGTGATGGAGAAACTACCTTTTAGGTGACATGAATGAGTTGAAGGGAAGTTATGAACTGTTTCTGAGAGACAAATAACACCAGGATCATTTTCTACGTAGCTGACAGCTGGTAACTGTGCAGGGGCGGGTCTAGCAAAGTTTTGCCAGGGGGCCAGGTAGGGCATTAACAGGCAAAGGGGGGCACAAAGAAATACTTTTCTTTCTTATTCTCATTTAAAATGTCTCGCTTTTAATAAATAATTCAAAATCTTACAACCAAAGTGGTCATCTGATTTAAAATGTATAGATGTAAAATGTATAGAAATCATACATATATCATACTTGTGTACATCACTGTCACAACAGCGTTTGTTTTCATTCAAAGGCTTTATGGCTTTTCTTATAATACCTGGTGCGCCAGTCTCTAGTCAAAATGCCCGGGCTGATTTATGTTCCCAGTCCAGCCCTGGCTGAGGGGCACTGCAATTTTCAGTAAAGGGTGAACATAAATAAAACTATTAAAAATGATGGTTACAGCAGCAGGAATAAAAGTAGTGCAGTAGCTTTAACTGGCTAAATTTAATAAGAGCCTAATGAAGAAGTCCTTGTAGGCTTATTGATGAAACCCCAAGTTTAATGTTTTAGCATTATTGTTTAGTTTAAAGTTTAAACAAAGCATTTTGCCATGAGTGCAAAGACATATGTTAACCCCTTCATTTGAATACCTGGATTTATTACAAAAAATATGTGAAAGACAGATGGCATTAAGATTATCAGTGGGAAAGTCCACAACTTTCCACAATATTCAGGATTTTAATCACATTTAAACTGATAGATCTGCAGCAATGAAATAGAAAAAGGAGTTGAGTGGTAGCTGTGAGGTAGGATGGTGGAAATTAATTTTGTCCAGAACCTTTTACTGGCTTGACAGTTTTGCAGCAGTCAACTTGGCCCAGGCTCGAGCCTGTCATGTCTTTCTGAGGTTAGATAAGCCCTGGGTCTCCAGCTCTCTAACAGCCTCTGAATGACAGACACGATGCTGTGATAATCACATATTACCACTCCTGCAGCTGTTGGGCCGCTGTTTGATCAATGGATGTGAAACAAGCACGGATTCATACCCTTGTGGAGCAATAGACAATGACACATTTTTTTCCCACAAAAATATGTTCTCCTCTCTCTAAGGAAACCGTGATAAATCTATCACAAAAATCCATCACATTATGATCAGCGCTTGAAAATGAGCCACTCCAGAAAGTAGAATATGGAAGAGCAACTTCAGATCAAAGAAGAGGAGAGGAGATCCTGCTGATCATACGAAGAAATATTGTAACATCTCTTGCTTATTTGAATATGACTGTCTTTATCTCCTACTGTGCCCTCCTCTATTTCTTAACAGTAAATGTGAGAAGAAGCGTGATTTGTGTGATGTGTGTGTTAACAGATATTGTGCCTTTTTTATGGCGAGACCAAATTTCAGTAGCTGAGCTTAAATGCACACATTTTGCATTCTGATTGAAATCATTACAATTTAAGATTACAGTTCAAATCTAAATGAGATGAGATTTTCATAGGGTCTAGTATTTTCATGTAGAATAGGATATAGTTGGAACAGTTTAAGATGTGCAAATGTTAAGTTATGTCATGGATTTCTCTTTCTCAAGATTCATTTGATCAGCTTCTACAAGCTAGATATCTATTGTCAGCTTGGCCAAAGAGTTGCTGTAATTATGTTGCTCTCGATTCCTTCAGGCTTTGTATTAAAAACAAATTCGCTGCTGGGGACCAATTCTGCTTGGATATCTTAAATTTTTCAATATGGAGAGATTACATTGGCACACATTTTTGCCAATACAGAGGACATTCACTGAAAAAACACATAGTAGAGAGCAAGTTAAGGAAACAGGCAAACTGTTTACGTTACATTTTTTTCTTTTTAAAAGTTTATGAAAATCTTGTAAACCAGGAAAATGCAACTTTTCTTTTGATTGATGCATTTATAATGGAGCACTTCTATCTAGGGTTTTGGCTTATAAACTGACCTTTAACTACAAATTATAAAGAATGGTATTGTTGTCCTATGACGCTGAATTGGATAGTTAAGAAGACGGATGGATGGAGTTGTTAATGCTGCTGCATAATCTCTGTAATCTTTAGTACTATTTAATAACCATGTATTTTCACCTGGTGACAGTGATATAGTGAATTAAAACACCTTCAGCTTTTACTCCTCTCCTCTTATTTATTTGTCTAAGGCTGGAAATGGTACGTTTCTAGAGATTCTGTCCATGAACAGGAATGGCAGGTCCTGAAAGTGCAGGTAGGCAATCCTGTTTCCAAGGAAACAATAAGACATTTGAAGCATCTCCATAGGAATGGCATCAAAAGCTTGACTGGATGAATGACACTTAGTGCTGAAGGAGGACTCCCCATGCAACCCGATATCACGCCAAAACGTGTAATAGACACGCCGGTCCACCGTGTCTATTTCATGCTTTGCCTCTCGAAAGCGTGAAATAGACATGCATGCAGAACCTGCATTGCTGCATGCAGAAGTTGCATTACCAGCAGGCAGACATAATATATTCAAAGGCAAGAAGTCGTTAGTGAACAAAAAATGTATGAAGTACATTTCAAAGTCCTTAATCGTCAGAAACGAAGCTAGGCGGGTAATATGTATATACACGTAAATATGTTAGCAATGTCTGTTTAAACACTTTCTCGTGATTATTTTTCATGTTGGCTTGAAATAAAATATCTCCATCTACTGTTACTGCAGCTTACTGCAACTTCTGCATGCATGTCTTTTTCACACTTTAGAGAGGCAAAGCATGAAATAGAGTGTGCTCAGACACGCCTGCCAATGACTGTCATTGCCTGAGTTTAGCTCAGAGGAATTTCATTATGGAAAATCCATTTCCTGTTGAGGGGTTATATTAGGTCAGGCTAGATATCCAATCAATGTGGATCAACTCAAAAGTGGGATCGTAATAGTTTAAGGCAAGTCATCATCATGGCTGCCAACACCATTATCATCATCGTCACAAAGTCACCATGCAAGCCACATCTGCAATTCATTAGTTCCAATTTAAAATATTTGTTGACAGAAAATTATTATAACACTTCCAATTATTATTTTTCCTGAACAAAATACCTTTGATTTGCATTCAAATTATCTTAATGTTCCTCAATTTTATTACTCCAGCATTCTCACTATTATGGTAAATGGCCTGTATTTGTATAGCCCTTTACTTAGTCCCTAAGGACCCCAAAGCGCTTTACACTACATTCAGTCATTCATCCATTCACACACACATTCACACACAGGTGATGGCAAGCTACATTGTAGCCACAGCTGCCCTG
>VUQG01043534.1:15666-28407 GCA_015106755.1 Etia nguti
TTGGTTGTAAAAAAAAAAAAAAAAAAAAAAAAAAAGAAAGAAAGAAAGAAAAAAAAAAACCAAACCAGGCACTAAAAGGTGCTCTGCTAATCCTAGATCTGCTCATTATACTGTTTATAGAAGATAAACAGATTAACTCAGAGGAGGAGATTTAGATGAGGGAAAACATGTTTGGCTTTTTCTGGTATCAGTGTTTGGCTATAAACAGTGCTAGCAGCAAGAAGACCACGGGCTACAATGCACCAGAGAACACTGTTGGCAATAAACCGACAAAGAGCAGTGCCTGTTATGTTGTTAGTTTGATAACAGATATCAACAACCTCCAGTTTGGTAATGCATTTACACTGCATTTATAAAAATTGCATTTACTGGCTGTGAAAGTTCTGAAGTTGACCAAAGTCACCACTAAAAACTAAATAACTCTGTAACTGTAAGTGTGTAGGAGGTGAGAAGCCCTCTCTTTCGGGGTCAACTCTCCATCGTGAGACATATCACTGCGCCTCAGGCATGTTCCTGGTTAGAGGTGGCATTTCCTTTCTTCATTATTGCCGCCTACACTTCCTCAGCTGGATGGAGAAAGATTTAGGGAGATCAGAATTGATCTAATGTCTTGTGACATCCCATTCTCGACAGAATCACCAAGGGTGTAGGCCAGAGACACGAGCACCACTGCAATCACACTTACACACACATGCATGTCTGGAAATCAGTGTTACAATGTAGGGACAGACAGCATGTGAACAAACATGAATATGCATAATTAGTAAGCACCAATATGCACAGATATACATCACCAAACCAAAACACATTTACATTGTGTATATAACAAGTGTTACAGAAAATATGCCAATGATTAGTACTGACACTGGCACGAGGATGCAAAAAAATTGAAATACTGTTTCCTTGGTATTTACAAAAAAGAATCATCAACAAAATATATCCAATCCTTAACTCACTATGTCATTTATACCCAATATTTCCAAATACATTATTGATTTACCAATTTTTTTATTTAGCCAAAAAAGCTTACATTCACAGGCTTTTTAATATTGTTTTACAGAACATATTTGAAAGCACGTTGCCTAAAGTGCCTAGACTTCATGCTGGCTCAGTTTAATCACTCAAGCCCTTAGCTAATATTACTCTGAAAGATTGAATTTATAATTGCACAGTCGTCAAAAATGCCCTTTTATATTGTAAAATTCAAAATGCTTGTGCATTTATTTACTCGGAAGATTTTATGTTTAACCCCTAATAAATAAAGGGATACGAAAGGGAGCACGTAGAAAGAAGGAGAGAGAGTACAGAGAGTGAATCAGGAAGTGCAGAGGATTAGTAAGGAGGAAGTGAGAGCAGCTATCAAGAGGATGCAAAATCAAAAGGCAGTTGGTCCAGATGACATTCCTGTGCAGGCATGCAGATGTCTAGGTTTAAGGTGGGTTCAATGTGGGAGCAGGAAAAAAATTAATAAAAATGTGGGTGCAAGATTACATCAGGGATCAGCTCTGAGCCCCGTGTTGTTTGCAGTGGTGATAGAAAGGTTGAAAGATAAGGTCATGCAGGAGTTTCTGTGGACCTTTATTTTTGCAGACCATATTGTGATCTGTAGCGAGACGGAGCGGGTGGAGGTATGCTCTGGAGAGAAGAGAATGAAAGTCAGTAGAATCACAGAATACATGTGTATGAACAAGAAGTAGACAATAGTCATGCTAACAGGAGCAAAGGTAGTGAAGATAGATAAGCAACAGTCCAAAGCAACAGTGCACAAGAGAGGTGACAAAAAGAATGTAGGTTGGAGTGGGTAGAGATGAGTATTAGGGGTGACTTGTGACAGAAGAATAGCAGCATGAAAAGGAAGGTTTACAAGATGGTAGCCAAGCTGTAGGTGGCACAGTTAAAGATACTAAGATTTTCTAGAGAAGTACTAATTGACCGGGAAGGGAGCAGAATCGGTCAAATTCTGATTTTGTTCGGCCTGGACTGGTGGCCGCCAAAACAGCCTCCCAGCTGTGAGCAGCATCATGCGAACGGTGGGAGAGGCAAAAAGTCACATGCTCTCTCTCTTTCATTCGTCTTCAAAATGAACTTTGACTGTTTGGTTAAGATTTGATTTTTCTTTTCTTTAGGGATTTTACTTGGAAACCCCAAATAATACTGACATTTTCCGTCCACCTGTGGGCCTATCCAATCCTAGGAATCTATGTTAAACTGTTAGTCCATTTTCTGACTTTCAGTATGACTTTTGGGGGGAATTCTGTTAATTCCATCCCATGAATGGTTACATTATCCCATGGCAATGTTTTTTTACACACAGACATAAAGCTTTATTTAACATTAAGGTTGTCCAACATACTTGCATGTCTTCTACAGGGATTTTAAAAATTACACATATTACAAATATCTTCACTTCTGACTCCAGGGATCAGTGCAGTAGTAAATTTGTCATTTTCACTACCAGGATGCATACAGCAGTGCTGTTATACTCTAATGCTGCATATATGTCACAACAGATTTTTCTGATGTTAAATTCCAGTGAACTGCAAAGTGGAATTCGTGACAGTCTGTTAGAGGTAAATATAAGTGGGATATGTAAGAAATTTTCCAGGCAGTGACATTTTCCATCTGTCATTGTTATGTCACAAAATGTCAACACAAACAATAAACATGGCAGTAATCCACTGATGTTGGCAGTGTGAGGTATTTACATCCAAGTGTATGTGAGCACTCAAAGGACCAGTTACTAAGGACAGCACAGCGAACTGCATCAAATCTCAGTCTGAATTCTCATTATGTTTGATCTTCACAAACATACAAGTACAGGAAAGAAATACATAAGAGTAGTGCAAATACTGCAGGTTGCACAGCTTGAGGAAACAGAAATACTTGTGGCAACATATTTACATAGCATCGGACTTGCAAAATTGGAGTGATGTGGTAATGGCATGTGTGCCATTTGTATAATCAAGCCCTTAATCGCCACAAGACTCTGAAGATGTCTGCTCTATGAGAGATTTACAGCTTTACATTCAAATAATTAGAGAGTTTCTGAAAGTAATTTCTTTTTTAAATCTACAGCTTTTTGGAAGTGTGAAAGTGATGAGATCAGTGGGTGAGGGGGCAATTTGACTGGTTGGAAATGGTTTAGAGAGAAATTATAGTATGCATGTCCTCTACTGACTTAATGTTACAAGAAACGAGAGGAGACAGTTTATTTGCCCACTGCACTATCCCTCTTGTCAAATGTGCTTAAATCCCTGAATCATGAAATCAGTGAGCTCTGAATGGCAGTGTGACATGTTGTTATAGCAAATTGTCTTCTTACTATGAGAAAGCTATCAGTGAGATGAAGAACAACAGGGAAAGGAACTTAAAGCCAGTACTTTGAAAATTTTAGTTCTCTAATGCTTTCATGTTAAACTGTATCATATTCACAAATTATTTACTATGAAAAAAGGCCATCCATCCATCCATCCAGCCATCCATCAGTCCGCCCATCCATCCCTCCATCCACCAAACAGATGTTTCATATATTTTAGGAATGTTGCCTTTTTCTCACAATCAGGGCTGGACTGGGACAAAAAATCAGCTCGGGCATTTTGACTAGGCATCAGCCCACCAGGTATTATAGGAAAAGAAATAAAGCCTTTGAATGAAAACAAACGCTGTTGTGACAGTGATGTACACTGTCTTGTTGGTATATATGTATGATTTCTATACATTTTACATCAGATGACCACTTTGGTTGTAAGATTCTGAATTATTTATCAAAAGCTAGACATTTTAAATGAGAATAAGAAAGAAAAGTATTTCTTTGTGCTCTCCTTTGCCTGTTAATGCCCTACCTGGCCCCCTGGCAAAACTTTGCTAGACCTGCCCCTGCACAGTTACCAGCTGTCAGCTACATAGAAAAGGATCCTGGTGTTATTTGTCTCTCAGAAACAGTTCATAACTTCCCTTCAACTCATTCATGTCCCCTAAAAGGTAAACCTGTTTCTCCATCACCTGTTCAGCTCTGATGAGTCAGCAAGGACATCTCCTGGTTTCATCTTCATGTTTCCCTCTCACCAGATATCCAAACCGATATCATGACCAGCAGTTTTTACGGCTGTAGCACCAGCAAACATCAGCTGATACTAGAAAGTAATATTAAATAAATTCCAACAACAGCTTACCAAGCTTAAACGTGGTGCTGTTGTTTATCCGCCGGTTTCCTCTTTCTGGCACAAACTGGGCGATAAACAAACAAGAGAGACGGGACTTGTGACAGAAAAGCAGATCAGCTGATCACTGATTAGTTTCATGATTGAAGTAGCAACAGGACACAGAGGGGGAGAGAATGAGAGAAGAAGAGGCAACTGCGCAAAGACACAGAATAACTCGAGCTTTGTGGCTTTTTTTCATTCTAGCTGAAGTACAGGATAAATCGCATTCCTTTTCACCTCAATACCATTTTCTTCTGTTTGTCTGTGATAAGATTGCTTTCAGAGCCGTTAAACAAGCAACGGGGAGGGTGCATCCGACCTCTTTGGCTGTAATTGGTCCACCCCAGAGTCGATCATGACCAATTGGCCAATCCACCACCTTTCTTTGTTTATACCATTAAAAAAAAAAAACCCCCAAAACATCGGCCCATAAAAACGAAAAATCACCATCGGCCCACCAGGCAAATGCCCGGTATGCCCGATGCCCAGTCCAGCTGTGCTCACAATACAAGTCTTTTGAGCACGATTGAGTTTAAACATTACGAATATAGTGTGTGTGTGTGTGTGTGTGTGTGTGTGTGTGTGTGCGTGTACCAAGACTTCCTCACATACAGCTTTGAGCATAGTGGGAGACGAAGAGTACCTTCACCGTCAAGGCCTTTCTCAAAGCAGACGAATGGGCTAATTGGCTCAGAATAAACCTGGCTGCAAGGACTCGTAGAAGACTTATCAGACTTGGAACCTCATAAGGATGGGAAGTAGGGAGACAGCTAGAAAGTACTCGATTTTCTGAATATCTGCCAGGGTAAGGAACTCACCAATTCGGCAACCTTGGTAGACCCTTCTCAATAAATTGAGAAGCCCTGAGAGCCCTAATGCGACTGCTGCTGGTCCGTCTCCAACTGGGTTAGTCTATTTTATCTACGTTTTAAAGTTTATTGAAACTGTACTTCAATAGACAATTTCTGCAATCTGAAGCTATATCTCCAGTGGACTTCTTGCCTATTTTTAATTAAAGTAGCAATGGTTTTGAAAAGTTTACTTTAAAGAGTATAACTCAGTCTTCAGCTCAAGCTTTTGATACATTTGTGTTACATTTTATACATCAGTGACTGAAGACGTGACTGAACTAAAACACGTCTGAAATTGAAAGGTTACTGCTATATTACTTCTAGAGGTGTAAATAAGCAACAGATTGATGAGAAGTTTATAATAATCAACTGAACATATAATGACATATTGATACATATTTTATTGAAAAATATTGGCCAAACCATCCTAGTGTCAAACGATGTCATCTTTCACTTTGCACACTTTCCACTGTACTTTTACAACATACAGGAACAGAAGGAGGTTGCTCTTGTGGCACCTGGCTGCTTAACATCTTACATTTAACAGGAATGGTACATCAATTAAATATAAGTAATTAGTTTAACCAACTAATGTTTCTGGTACAAAGAAGTGAGGGTATCAGTGTTTAATTGCTCTAGTCAACTAATCGGAGGAATCACTGGTATTAATTTGTCGTCAGAGATGAACAGATGAAAACAATACGTCACCAACAGGTCTTTGATATTTGCCCCTGCTATTAATTAATAATACACGGGATAATAATAATAATTTCAAAATAAGCACTTACAAGGACCCTCCAGTAAATTCTTGGAGAGAGATTGTCAAAACTATCAGAATGGATGTGAGACGCAGAAGTCATAACTGCAAACCCTTCTCAAAAAATATCAGTCTGAAATGCTTAAACAAGACTTTCTCCATCTGTTGAGGTGCCTGGAGTGTCTGAGCTGCCACACTTTCATCTCCCTTCCAATTCCTATTCTTAGCTACTGGGTAGGTCATTTTAGTCATCTGCTGAGCTTGCACACCTGGCTGTCATAAGTCTGTAGTGACTATGAGGTAACTTTTATTGAAAACTTTAAGTAGTTTTGGGAGCACAGAGGGCTTTACCAGAGGGATGGTCTACACCCTAATAAACAATAAAAATAACAAAAAATATATATTATTGTTTACACCACTCACATTCTACACCTTTTTTCTGGCTGGTTACATGTACCGCCCAACCTCCACAATCATCAGACAAGCTCCACTCCCTCTGGTGACTGGTATCAGATGTCCTCTGGGTCTGAGACATTCTCTGATTTGTTCCCGCAACTTAATTACTTCTTAAAATAGCACAGACCCATGAATTAGCTAATTTTAATAGAGACTTAATTATCTGTTCCAACAGAATGACCATGATAACTTTCAACACCCCAGTTCCATAGGGACTATGTGTGTTCCTAAACACCCTAAAAATAAAGGAAATACCAGCAAAAAACATTTGAATTATAAAAAATATAATTGTTTCAATTGTACCAGAAGTGAACTGAATGAGACATTGATTCACGGATCCACACCACTAGGATCTACAGCAATGACACTGGAATATCATCCAGACTGAAGAAGTGTAGTCAGATGGTAACAAAGACAGGGAAGGTACTCAGAACTGAGGGGATTGTACTACCCGAAGGCAATTTTGCAGACAGTGAGGATTGCTATGAGTACCTTGGAATTCCAAAGGCAAATGGGAACCATGAGAGCCCGCTAGGAAAGCTTCAACCACTAAATAGCAAGCACTGAGGAGTCAGATCCATAAGTACATCAGGAAGATTGCCACAGCTGATCACAGTATACAGGTTGCCAGGAAGAAGGAATCCATCACAGTCAAATGCCAGCAGGTAGTAGGTGTATTTATTCCCAAAGAGTAGAATTCTACTTCCATCAACCAGTTCAGAAGCATTGCCTTACTGTACATGGAAGGGAAGATTTCCCTCATACTCCTTAAAAAAGGTTGACATACTTTTTGAAGGACAACAGCTACATCGACACAATTTGCCCTGGAAGGCCAGGCTTCCAGGGTATCGAACACCGAGCCATGATCTGGGTGCAGATCCGGCGACCCAAAAGGGAGAAGAGCGACCTCCATGTGGTGTGGCTGGACTTGGCTAATGCATATGGGTCAGTGCCACACAGGCTGATTGACTTTGCACTGGAATTCTTCTACACCCCAACATCTGTCATTACCATCCATAGCCAAGTACTTCAACAACTTTCACATGTGCTTCGTGACAGGGCTTCAAGAACTGGAGGTCACCAATGCAGTAAATTGTTTGATTTTCCCCATACTCTTCATGGCTGCATTTGAGATCATCCTCAGTGGAGCGAGGCAAGTGGTTACCATCTGGGGATTGGCTTCTGCTCTAGAAGTTAGATGGACGATGTGACAAGCATCCTGCAGCTTCATGTACAGCAAGACTCCTCAAGCACCTAGATGAGCTTATCAAGTGGGTAAAGATAAAGATCAAGCCTGCAAAGTCCTGGAGCCTTTCAATCAGGAAAGGTGTGAGGAGAGATGGGATAGTGTTTATGATCCCACTCCTATTGGAGCAACCTATCAGAACCCCCGGAAGAGAGTGCACCGCTGACCTCTCTGACAAATAGGTGGGGAGGTTGGTGGAGAAGCAACTGGCACACAGCCTGTCAAAGACTGATAGCAGCCAGCTCCCAGTGAAGCTAAGATGTGTTGTTACCAGTTCACGCCGTTTCAGCACGTGATGTGGCCATTAAAGGTGTTTGAAATCCCATCGACCATGGCCAGCAGGCTATCTCTATCTTGCCAACACATTATCTCTCTTTGGTGCAGTTACTATATTGTTTTTTTGTTGTTGTTTTTTTATGTTTTCTTATGTTTAAATTGCTTTTTGCTAGGGTTAGGGGTTAGGGGGTTTGGGTTAGGGTTAACCCTAACCCTCAAGTCTCTACGGGGATGGGGGTTTTTGAGGAGAAACAAGAGGAGAGAAGCTGCAGAGAGGTGTGTAAGACTGCAATGCTGTTTCCTGGTCATGTTTTGGGGGATTTAATAAATTTGGCCAGAATTCCAGAAATGAGAACTGCTCCATTCGAAGTGGGATAGATGCTATCTCTCCTTTCTGGTGTTCCCCATATGTTCCCCAAGGAGAACATATGGCTAAACATGTCACTCCTGGTGTGACTGGGGAGGGTACCAGAGAAAACTACATTGTCTGGCTTTGGTTTGTCAAAATTACACACCGATTTAATATTAATTTTAGTGACCTCCAAATGACGTAACCGAGTGTCATTACTGTAGATGTGAATTGTAATTTTACAGAATTAACATTTATTCTTAGCCAGCAGTTTCAGGTTTCCCTCAATGCCACCTCCCCTGGAAGACAATTTACTATCGTTCCTAGTGTCTCTAGCTTCCCATGTCTCAAAAAAATTGAATCACCAGTAACAAGAGTTTGTTCCTCAGCGGATATGTCACAGAGTGGGGAAAAACGATTACAGACAAAGCCGTGTACTGGGGGCTTCTATTTAGGACTATGCTTCCTCCTCACCATCATCCAGCCATCCTGTTTTCCTGTCCCATCCTGTCCCAGTCAGCCAGGAGAAAGCTAAGCGTGGCTATGCTGCGCTACCCTTGGGAGCAGAGACTAAAAGGGCCTGGCTAGCTATGGGTTTTTCAAGGGTGTGGAGCCAGGTCTCCAATTCAGTGATCCTGGCCTCCAGACCTGTAAACAGGCTACATTTATTATTATTAAGTATCATTATTAATAAAGAAGTCTGAGGAGTAACTAAACATCCATTAGAGATGTACTTTCCCAGCTAAAGACAAAACACATTAAGTGTAAACTGTAAAGTTGACATATTGTAAAGTGTGACTGTTAATGCAATTATCTCTCAAAAATCTTATAGCATGCTAGATGTGATGCACACCACTGTCCACATACCAAACAGTCACACAAGGATCTTGAGGGAAAATAATCCTTGGACTTTAATCTCACCATCCCACTATCAATAAGAGATGTTGACTAATTCCAACCTACAAACTGAGGATTTACACTCAAATCTAGAAGCACATGTAAAAAACACAGTGTACACGTGCACATGTGAATGCTTAAAGCTTTATATACACACAAGGGGCTTACTGTAATCTGTGGCTAGCTGCCTCTAGCACTCATGAAGTCGTGGCAAGTTGCCATGATGACAACACAGTAAGACATCACAAATGTACCTCTAACACAAATAGCATGTACAGCCTCATTTATCAAAGCCCTTTCCTGGTCTCTTTTGTTTCATGTGGATATATATTCATATCCTCTACATGTCTTGTCACATCCACCTGTCTTTACATTCCTGTATAATTAAGTCTGATTACCTATTTGCCCTAGCTACCTGTTCTTGTGTAAGTAAACGTTAAGCCTTTCACCACAAGCAGACAAAAAGATTATAGAAGAATCTCTTTCTCTCACTACATTTACACATTGTGGTCGAGGTGGGAGTATAGTGAGGTAAGAGATGATTTCTCCCTTAATCCTGAACTTTTCTGTGTGTTTCTTTCAGTGTGTGTATTTGTGTATTAAGCATATGTATGTAGACATAGAGATGAAGTCATGATGTAACGTTATGTCAGTTACCTATGCATAACTAAAATATAAATGTGTGTTTGCACTGTATGTGTGTCATTGTCTTTAATGTCTATGCATAAAAATGTGTCTCTGACTGTTTGTGTGGTCAGGCTTGTTAATATTCTGCACAGTGTGCAGACAGACTCCCGGTGCAGCGACACCTGGTCATGCCTCAGAGCGTCAGGGCTCTGTGGGACACCTCTGAGAGGCCTTTTCAACAGCCTGACAAACACACACGCACACACACACACACACACACACACACACACACACACACACGCACACACACACACAAACTATAGTCACAAGATCTTTGTGCTTGGTTTTGCTCCTAGCTTTTCTTTTAGAATATTGGTTTAACTTTACTCTCATACAGAATAAAAAACACAGGCCTTGTGCTATCAAAGACTTATATATCACATGGATATAGTGAGTGAAGGAATGTTGAAAAGAAATGGTTTCAAATCTGTAACCAACTAAAAAAAGAAAACTTAACAATAGGTATATGGGGATTGTAACTTGCTATTATTGTTGTTGTCATTATTAATTAATCTTTTTAATCTTTTTAGTCATTGAGACTTTATTAAGACTAGTATTTGTTCAAAATAATCACATCAGCAGACTAAAAAAAAGGAACACAATAAACAAGACAAACAATTAAAAACGATCAGTCATAAACTACTTTTTGAACCATGGAAAGTGTGTGCTCAGGCGATGATGTTCTGCATTGGTTTTTTGTGTTTTTGTATTTTTGTGTTCGCTTGTAATTTATCACAATTAGAAAGGTGGTTGTGTTTTCTTGACACTAGCTGTATTTGTCAATGTTAGGAAAGTTTGGTCTGTTATGATGGCTGAACAGCTGCACTGAAACTGACCAGTGGCCAACACTAGCCAAGATGCGGCACTTAGAGGCCAGATTTACTAAGCTGGGAATATTATCGTGCAGAAAGTTTTAGACAGATCTACTAACAATAGTTTCTTTTGGCTGTTCCCTTATTCACTAAGAGTCCACATATTTGATTTGGCAGGTTTTTTCTTCAGATTTAGATATAGGTATAGTCAATTCAGTTTAGTAATGATGAAAACAATGCAATGCAATTTACAAATTTAATTCAGAGAATCTCAAATCAGCAAATCACAAATGAGTAAAAGGGGAAGGTACACACGTTCTTCTCAGAAAAAGCATGGCAATAGGAGGCAGATGAAGGATCAATATGTCGTTGATAGAGCTGAACTCTTCACTTAGACAGCTTGATTGCGGCAGCTATTTCTAGAAAAATTTATCAAAAGGATGGCTGCATAACTGAAAACTATTACATCACATATGACGTCCATAAGAAAACACATTAAACATTATATACCATCAGACCTTGGCACATACGCTTAATTAATTTACTGGTGCTGTGCCATTTTCTATGCATAAATGAACACACTGTTCATTTCTTTCTACAAAGCAACGCTGCAGATATAAGATTTGGACATAAACCTGAAATTATTTGCTACATTTTGACAAACATTTCATTATAGATATCTAGCAGACCCAATACTAGAGATAAGAAAAACAAAAAGGAAACCAAAAAAGCAAACTGCATGAAAGTGGATTTGTGATGTTACAGAGCTCTGTATGTGTGCACAACTGATAAAATACATAGAGGCCATCTGACACACCAATGTAACTAACCCATGCCACATCTTGTACTGGGGCTCTTCTCCTTACTCCAATGGTAAAGGTTATGTTCAGATCAGTTACAGCACATTGAGTTCTGTTTCATCAAAACACCAGTGTCACTGTGGATCAGATACATGTGTGACTAAACATTCAGTATGAGGACTCAGTGACAACCTACAGAACAGAGTCAAAGCTTGGCCACTGCACAGACAGCTTTGAGGAATCCTATTGCAACAATTACACATTTTTCTGATAAAGATTTCCCTCTAGCATTCCAAATAATTTAATGCTTCTAGCAGCAACTATCACAGGCATATAAGACACAAAACAAGACCTTGTGTCAAGTTCTGTGGGGTTTTTTGGGATACTTTTGGTACTCTTGTTATATCTTGAAAGTTTTTTCGTTCTCCATTATTCCAAATATTCCAGTTATTCCTCCCTTAATCTGTCCGGTGTCTCGTTTCCTCCCAGCTGTGCCTGATTCTTTAATTATCCCTCAGTGCATCTGTGTGTATAAATAGCCACAGTTTCCCTTTGTCCTTGGTACAGTGTCTGTTTACTCTCTCAGTGTGTTTCCTAGTGTTACTCTTGATGGGTGTACTACGGAGCAAGATAGGTTAGTAGGTTAGTGAGTGATGTTAAGCTTAAAGTAAAAGTTTTCTGTGTCATGAAAGTGGCTCTCTTTTCACCTGTCTAAACCACAGTGATAACTTTAGCTGAACACATGTTTCGAGTTTGGTTTGAAAATTGTCTGAAAGTGCCAGATTTTAAATTATTCTTTTATTTACAGCATGTTTTAAGTGCAATAGATGTTGCTCTTATGTCACGGTCGGACGGTCCTCCCCGGACGACCTTGCTTGTGTATGTTTGGGTGTGTGTGTGTCTGGTCGCTTCTCTCTCTCTCCCCGGTCCTCTAAGCCGTGTTTACGGAAGTGCGCGCCGTAGGGAAGGCGTGACCTGGCGACTTTCGTCATCGGGAGTCCCTCCTCGCTGTCGCCGGCCCACCTGCGTCTGATTACCTGCCCAGCTGTTGGTAATCATACTTCTTTGCCAGTCAGAGGTATTTAACCTGGGCTCGCGGCGACAGTCGACGTGGGATTATTACTCCTAACTGGTAGAGTTTGTGCGAGAAGTGTGCTTTTGGTATTCGGCTAGCGAGTTGCTAATTGTGGATTTCCTTCCTCCTCCAGGAGAGTCGGGTGGAGAAGCGAGTTGGGGAGCACACGCACTCACGGAGCCTCTGCACGGAGCACACGGGGAGCAAAGGACGAGCACTGTTTGGAGATTGCACTTTTGGATTGTATTGCTGGACTTACCTGTTTTTCTCACTGTAAATAAACGCACTGTTTTGCTGTTGAAGAGAACCGCGCCTGGATCCTCTTTTCCATGA
>VUQG01043535.1:19310-36850 GCA_015106755.1 Etia nguti
TTCAATCTCACCTTTTAGGATCAGGCAGTAAAGAAGGCCAATGTCACCCTGCTAACTTGGATCATAAACTACCCATGCCCGACTTTCCAATTCACAGGTCTGTCTGGACTTGGAGCATGATGACATCACCCTGTCACACCCAACTGAGGCGCAGGTTATGCTTTGTCTCCTTTGACCTTGCTTGCTCTGATTCATGGAGTTGAGGTTGAGTAGCACAGGGCTTTAAGAGGTTTTCTTCAATTTCCTTGCTTTTGTCTGGCACTGAAAGGTGGAGAAGAAAAAGATGATGCCAGAGGATCTGGGAAAATTTCTTTACTCACTGTAAAGCAACATAAGAGTTATTTGCCAGTCTAACTAATGTTTTACAGTAAGCTGTTATGTGAATTAACTGAAGGGCAAAGACATTCACCTCTTTCTTTCTCTCTCTCTTTTTTTTTTTTGCACTGTCTGTGAGCCCACATCTCAATTACAGCTTGTTCAGCAGCCTTTAACACCCAAACCTTAATCCAAAATTGAAGTTATACTGGAATTGTGAAATGAAAAATGGGCCCTTTGCTGTCTTCAGCAATTGAATTGACCTGAGAGGAGACTGATCTAATGAGAATATGCCTGGGCTGAATTAAAATGCTATTAACATCAAATCAGGGAAAAGCAATAATCAAAGATAGATAAATCTGGACTGTCCCTCCATCGCTGTCCAAGGTCAGTCGCGGCTGACTGGTCCCATCTAAGCTCTTTCCTGTAAAGACGCCAGGCAACTCCACACACTCCCGTCTTCCATCCTCCATTTTTCCAAAGCACTTTGTCCACTTCAAAACCTCTGAGTGAGGTCACATTAAAAAGATGTCATGAGATATTTTCAAAGACAAAGTCAAATTCAATGAAACCCAGTGGAAAGTGCTTTCAGCAGCTTATTATATAACAAGCTTTTTATCCCCACACCCACTACCTTTAAATCCAACCGCCGCCCCTGCAACGCATCTTTTCACTATCCTAGGTGTATTAAATAGAAATCAGGCCTCGGATGCCCGTTCTGTAATGATCATTTGGGCCAGTAAATGTCTCACACTTTATACAGGCAGGCTGCCACATCTGCCTTCCATCGGTGTGACATTGCTGTGACTCCATTAGCTAAAGTGTTGGAAGTAAATGATCGAAGGGAGCGCCTTGGAGTGTCAGACCCTTCTCAAATCAGCTGGCCTCTATCGATTCAATCACAGAATAAAGGATGAAGCAGGGAATAGTCACCCCAGGTGCATTTTGTCTAACCAAGCCACACTCTATCTTTTAAATGTTGGCACATTGCATCATGGAGCCATTCTTTCCCACACTACCTTGGTGATGTAGGTACGGGAGCTCTAAAAGACGCCACCACATGGCAGCAACATGAGGCCACTGATGAGGTCGGCTACATAATTATAAGCACAAACACAGCACCGGAAATGACATGGACACAACAAGCTCACACGCTCTTTCTCCTAGGGGTCCGGCAGTGAGCCACGGACATATCCTCCGGTGAAAACTGGTCTTTAGATTAAACTGACCAATGATCAGGCCCCACCATCTAAATCTTTGCTCAGGTACTGTGTCTGAAAAATTGTGATTTCCTGTTAAGTTCGATTTCCTGTTAAGTTCAAAGGTTCGATTCCAAAAGGTTTTTTGTATGTTTTGTGATGATAGGTGTGCATTTTTAACAATTGTGATACGTGTTTATGTGACCTTTCAAGTGTGTTTGGGTCCTATAAAGGAAATTTAATTTTTCAAGTACCAATGACATAAAGAGAAATTCCAACTGAGCCTCATGAAAATGTACATTTTCTTAAAGTTTAAAAGAAAATGTCATATCTCCAAATTTAGACCACAAGCATACTTAAGTGGTGAAAATTTAAACTAGCAAATCAAATTATATAAAATATTACATTAAAAGTACATATGTCCTTTTTTAAATGGTGCGTTCTATGCAATAGCGCTAGCGCTCATAAATGAAATAGTGCTTTAAATTAATTTGATTAAGCTCAATCTTCTTTATGTAACTCCAAATCACAACATCAGTCACATCAAGGCACTAATTCAATGAAAAATAAATTGGTTCTATATCTTAACCATTATCTATCACTCTTTGTTTGCAATCTAAGTTTTAAAATTGGTGTCTAACCTCTGGCTACAAATTGGAGGTAACTAAACCTAACGGTCAAACTAGTCTAATGGGAGAGAAGTTGATGATTTATAAATGTATATAAATTACATTTGTGAGTTGCTGGGGGAAAACAAATAAAATAAAAATATGTGGAAGATTCCTTTACTGCAGCTGCTACTCACCGTGTCTCACGTTCTCTGTCTTAAACCAGTGCTGCATGTGTTTCTGGGCATTGAGATGGTGAGTGCAGAGAGGTCAAAGGTTATTTTAGCTTGTTTAAATTCAGGCCAAGTCCACCTCATTGTGTTTGTTCTAATGTTTTGGTTCAGAGAAGTTTGGGAGTTTTCTTGGCTTTCTGTTTTCACCGTGCCTCCAATGATCCTCTCATGCCCCAGCTGGGGAACCTGCTTGAACTTAATCGTGTTTATATGAAAGTATGAGCCAAGGTGGCAAAATGCATTAAGAATATGTCCTGTAAAATATATATTTTCTGGCCTTATGACCTCCAACACTATCTAAGTGCTTACAGATATCCCAAGTTTGCTTTGAGACACTGGGGAATTTCCTTGGCATTTCTTCAAACCTATCTCTGCCCTCTAAAGTTGCATGAGATAAGCACTTTTGTTAAATACCTCAAATGTAAATTCCTACAGTGGATTTGCCTAGGGACAAATCCTGGCAATCTTCCCAATAGGTACAGTCTTTATCTAAAGAGGTAGCCTTATTTTCATGGGCAGTATTTTAGTATTTTCCCCTGTGTCGACCTCCCTCACCCCCAACAAGTATGTCTGTGTGAGGGGGCACAGCCAACTCTGTTTTTTCAAGATTTAGGCTCAAATAAATGTTTACCTTAAGCCACAGAGTCTCATGTTGGTTTGTTTGTATATTTTGTGTAGACAGAAATACAGTGCTCAGCTAAAATCTTGAGTCGTCACTCATGACAGACTTTCCTGTAATTTTTTTAAGTTTGTTTAAGCAATAGGTTTTCTGAAGTTCTTTCAAAGTTTTTCTTTGGACATTGGCTGCTTTCTTCTTACACATTTTTACTCCAGTCCTTGTACCTGACCCCTTCACACTGACCTATCAATTATTCAAGCACAGCAAAGGCACCTAACTTAAACCATGAAACATTGTTATCTCTCCATATCTTTAGGCACTTTGCTTCTAGCAGCCTGTTGCAAAAACACATAATTTGTTTCCATTTCTTTAGTTTATTCTATGAAAAATGCCAAAGATAACAACAGCTGTATGGAATGATGAGTCCAATTTTGAAAATTTTGATTCAAATTGTCAATATGTATGAAAAGTACGATGGTGATTGTCTACAGCCGTCTATAAAGCACGGCGGAGGCTCTGTCGTGGCTTTGGGCTGAAAAGAAAAGCACTGTCAGATTTGATCCTCCATGTAATCCTATCTGGAAAGAGTCTGATTGGCAACGGCTTTACAGTAAACGCACAATGCATCACTAAGTCCAATCAACAGGCAGGCAACATCCAAAAAGTATCCCTGAATGTCCTTCAAGAAGCCTGGAAAACTATTCCTGAAGACTACTTAAACAAATTACAACAAAGTTTGGCTATGAGAGTTCAGGTTGTGTTGAAAAATAAAGACAGTCATACTAAATATTCTGCATTTGACTTTTATACACTAAATGTTTATATTTTTATGATATGATACTGCATCTAAAATGGGTAAATGTGAAGAAATAAGGGGTGGCTCAAGACTTTTGCACAGTACCGTACCACTAACTCTTCTGGGGACACTTTGCTCAGATCTTTTTGTTTCAACACATTGTGGGTTATTTGCTGTTTGCTTTAAATCTGTATTTCATTTTAGAGACTTCCTCCTTTTAAGGACACAGCTTTAGTAGATTTAGCACAGACACAATCCAAGCTGTCACATCTCACCACATGCTGCCCAAAACTAATGGTGAATTTGGTTGGTCTTTGCCATTTTATAAACTCTGAAATTTCCAATGTTACCACAAAATAGTGCTGAAAACTTTCAACTGTAAGTTGGAGAGAGATCCAACGAGATGAAGCCAGTTAGACAGATAGTCTACCACGAGAGGCTTTTGAGGAAAATAGTCCGTTTTTAATGCTTCTTGTGAAACAGGCCTTCAGATTGCCAAAAGAGAGAGATGCCAGAGAGTATTAGATGGGAAAGAAACTATTTCCGACACCTAAAGTCCCACAGCATCCATATCATTCTTTTATCATTATCTTCTAGCTGTGCTGCTGACTAAATTGTTTCATTCTGTCCATGTGTAATTATAACTGCAACTTGAGGCAGCATAGCTTGTGTTGGCATTGTTCCTAGGCAACATGTTGCCATACCTTTAGTTACTTTATTAATTAGATTGATCAAAATATGGGAAATGTTCATGCACACAATACTGATGCAGATAATGACCTTGAATTTAATCAAAAAATATTAAAACGATAAACCTGACAAGATATTTTTTTTAACCCAAGTAAGTGGGTCAGGCTTTTATCAACAGTAAAATATTATAATATTCTCTACGTTATTAATGATTCTGAATAATTTAAAAAGCTACTTGTGTGAAACGAACTTTAATGAAATCAGAGGAAAGACTGAAAGCAACAAACTGAACTTCAGTTCATGTTAACATTTTTCTTACATTCCTGTCTGAGAGGTCTACGTGTTCACCGGCGGCACCTTGAGCACAAAAACAGCCTTTTCTCCAAACTGTCCAGTGTTATTACAAAAACCCGTTTAACCTGTTTTTTGTTTTTTTCATAAAAGAAGGGTGTGGAGGCTTCCTCTCATTTGACACGACACAGGGCGGAGTTTTTAATAAAAAAAATGTGACTTTTACGCTTGTTCCCGAATGCCTTGTCACTTGTGTCTTCTCCAACGGTGTCCAAGACTAGCAAACAAAATCACTGAAATTGAGATCACTGACATCAACAAACAATCATTTTCAGTTACACTAATTATGGAATTTTCCTACATTTGAAATGCAGGGAAGGTTCAAAGGAAGGAGAGCAATACTGGTTCTTATATAGCATTTTTTTTTTACTCTGTTTGAGCATTCAAAGCACGTCATACATGTCTTTTTCACCCCTTCACACAGCACTTCTTCCGATCTAACATTCACACTCTGATGAACACATCAGGAGCAATTCAGGGTTCAGGTACTTTGGCATGCAGACTGAACAGATCGAACGCCCAATCTTCCGACTAGTAGACGACCTGCTCTAGGCCTTGAGCAACAGCCACCCCAATACTGGCAGCAGAAGTGCATAAACATGCTACAACTGAAAAATATACAGAAGCGACAGTCATCTTTTCAGGATTTGGGACAGTGTAGTGAGGCCTGCTCTGGCATGTTCAATCTTGAGATGCTGAAAAAGGAAGGATCTGAACTGGGACACATCCGAAAGCCCCGAAGGGCAGAGGGAAGTCATTTAAAAACAGCATGTCACTTCGTACTCTCACAATTATAATTTGGGTCAGCATTTGATATTATTAAGAAGTTAGCAGAAGCCGTGGAAAGCGTTTGTTCTTCTGGGAGCAACTATATGTAGCTACATGGGAGAGTTTGCAGATTTTAATCACACCGTCAGATAGCACTGCTCCAATTAGGTGACGATGTAACCTTAACCTCTGATGTTTGTAGCGAATATTGTTTTTTTCTCTTGAGGTAGATATGCTCTTCTATATCGTTTAAACTAAATATGATAAGTATTCAGAAGTGTTGGATTTTTTCCCCCCATGAACATGACTGTATTTGGGAGGATTTTGATAGAAGACAAAGATATTCCCCTGAAATCCTGTGGAATTTGTGTTCATGAGCTTCTGGATTGATGCACTATTTGTCTAAGCTGTGTGGGTGTAATGTTGTCAACTACTAATTTGTGGGCTCTGTGTTTTAACAGGTGGATCCACTAAAGTTAATTTTACACTATTTTTTTCTTTTTTGGTACTTTTGTGTATGTGTGTTTCAGTCCTCTTGTTGGATTCTTGTTTATTTTAAGGGGTTTGCAGCAGCAGCTTGTGGTCTTCTGGAGAACTTGGTACTGAAGGCTATGAAAATAATACAGACTGTAGTAGATGCATCTGTGCAGCGTGCAGTGTTGTTTCTGTTTATGGTTACAGTTTGCACACAATTACATTTAAAGCTTTTAATTTGCTTTTTGACTGAACAAAAGTTTTATTGTTTAGAATAGAAAAAGATGAATCTGAGTCCTGGGCTCTTTTTGGATTTTGTAGTTTTCCCTTTAACATTCTTGCTTGGCCTTTAAAATGTTCCTATTCATGCAGTGGATTCTTTCACTCTGAAATAAGCTAGGATCCACATTTTAATCATGCCTGGGTGGTCCTCCAAATTCAATTCTAAATGTGATTAACAGTGACACGATTGTCTGCCATTCATGTGAAACCATGAGAAAAACAAATGGTAAACACTGCTTCCTGAATTCAGAGAAAATAAAATGCACATTTATTTTTTTATCAACAGAATCTGAAACCTCTGCCCTCAACAGGAAGAAATCTCCACGGACCAGAGGAAATAACAAGCTGAAGCAAGCCAAGCAGTCGGGGCACTGGTGGCCTTGCTGAGCATGGCTTAGCTCTGCCTGACGCAGCATTGTCAGGACCGAAACGTTGATCGGGCACTTTACCTGGTGTTCCCAGCTGTGCCAGCGCTGGCCTTACCTCTGCCAGGCAGCTCCAGCATCTGTTGAAGCTCCTGCACTACTTCAGAGGACGGAGCTACACACTGAGAAATAGGTTAGATACCGCTGGCACGAAAAAAGAAACACACAGCAGGGAGAAAGCGAGATTTTGCGGGGGCGGTTACTTACTGTTCAGCTATGTAGGGTGGTGAATACTTGTTTATGACTTCTGTTAAAGCGCTATGCGTGTCACTGGCAAAAAGCCTGCTAGACCGATCGATGATGAGGAGCTGCTGCTGCAGCAACCATGTGAGACATGCCCTGATTTAATTTGCCCAGCCTCCCCGTGTGAGGTTAATGCTTCGATTCTGATGCTAATGCACATGGAAAAAAAACGGCACATCCCCTGCCTGGGTCAGAATGGTTTTATTTAATAATTTTGCTATGGTAATCAAAGTATTATGGATAAATGAGCCACCACAGCCAATGAATGACAAGTTACCTGATAGTCAGGTTATCTGCTTACTACAAAATGAATTGGAAGTATAGACACAGTCTTTTTTGAAGACTTTGTTTTTCTTGTTTGGAAAGTACAAAAATGAAAAACAAGAAAAATGGTGAGTTTCAGTTTCAGCTGTTGTGTTAATACGAAACAATTAATCTGAGTTTCTGAATAAAAGTTCTAAAACTAATGGAGCTCATCTACTTCCTATCCTTGTGACTTTCTTCTTAAAGTTAAGAAGGAACCATCACATTTAAAAAAAAACAAAAAACTCTGGAGTAACTTTGGAGTAATGGCTCAGATGATATTCTTCTGTAACCTCCTTAAGCCATGTGCTGATCTTTGTGGATCCCATGGTTACAACATCCTTTCCCTCAAAGCTGGAGACACTTAAAAAAACACCAGAAGAGAAAGCTGCTGGTGGTTTGCACAGTGAGCTCGGATTTCCCATTTAAAGGTCCTATTTTAAGCTCTATGAAACATATCTGCCTCCTATGACCATAAAAGGGCACAAAAACATTGTAATGGTAATAAATATAGAAAGAGAGCAGAAGCAGAGTGTCTTCTATCCTCCAAATGTCCACAGCACAGAGCTACAGTATTGAGTATTGAGAGGCTTTGGAAACCAAAGCCAACCCTTTTACACTTCAATAAAGACATTCATGAACCCGACTTTTCCTGTAGGTCTAAAGGTCTAATAGCCTAGAGCGCTTTCCTTTCAGGTGAATGTGCTTGTTCTAACAGGTGCTTAATAATGGGGAATTCAGGGGAAATGGGATACAAGCCTGAGCGACTGTAAGCAGGTACACAACACACAATAGGATTAGAGAGTAGACTGATCCTGGCTTTGTGTGCTGTCGTTTAGCCAGATTACCACAGCCACGTTTGTATTGTGTGGAAATTGGACAGAAATTTGTTTTCAATTTGCCAGCCATTTGAATTTCATTTCGGTGCCTATTTATGTGCGCGGAAAGAAGAAATGCGCCAAGCGGTGCACGGTTCATTTTCACACGATTAACTAGTTTCCCTGAGATAACTGAGCCACTAGTGAAACTAAATCAACCTTTTTCATTTGAAACCTTAACATGAGATACTGACTTGCAGAACCTCAAAAACCAGGGCAAGCTGAGGTGAGACGTGTTGAACGCCAGTGTGTGAAATTCTAAATGAGTTCCATAAGATGCAACTGTAGAGCTGAATCTAAGTGCACAGACTGAAAGCTGTGACGGCAGCAGTTCCATTTACTTCTACTTCATTCTGCAACTGTTAAGGGATAAATTCCAGGATTCAAAATTAACGCTGCAGGTCCACGGTGTGTTTACGGGACCACAGTTTTGTTAATGC
Organism: Etia nguti; assembly: GCA_015106755.1. NCBI lineage: Eukaryota > Metazoa > Chordata > Actinopteri > Cichliformes > Cichlidae > Etia > Etia nguti. The sequence continues at coordinate 27,935 of VUQG01043535.1, forward strand.
TATGGAAGAATTTAACTAACTTTAAAGTGAGCAATCATAAATATCGGCTTTAATAATGTAACATAACATGCATTGTGGTTTTCAGCTTTTGTTGAAAAGCTCCCTGAAATGTTTTCAGCTCATCCCAAATGCTGCAGTGAAAGTGTTAACAGGAACTCGCAGGAGGGATCATATTCTTCCCATTTTAGCTTCTATACACTGGCTTCCTCCGAAAGCCAGACTTCAATTCAAAGTCCTTCTCTTCACACACAAATCCCTTATGACCAAGTGCTGCCATATCTTTAAGATCATAAAGTATTATTATTATTATTATCCCAACAGAGCGCTTCACTCACTGAGTGTATGCTTACTTGTGGTTCCTACAGTTTTTCCAGGCTAGGATGGGAGGTGGTGCCTTCAGCTGTAAGGGTTCTCCTCTGTGGAACCAGCTCCTACGTTACTGAGCCAGACACCACCTCTGCTTTTAACAGCTCATGTGAACTTAAACTATCCTTTATATATATATAAATACTTTTGATGCTACAGGATCAGGCTGCTGGGGACCTCCCAGTGCGTTACCTCCATGTGAACAGCTCTCGTTTACCGTCTTCACTTTCATTCTTCCTTCTTTTCCTGAATGCATCCCTTCCTGCATGAAATTAACCTTGTATTTAGAGAAAAGCAGACATTTCATAATGCATACAAAGCATAATTTAACAATATTTTAACCATTCTGTCCAAAAGTATGAATTTTTACCATGCTCATGCTTAACCTCTGGTTTTTTGGTTTTTTTCAAAGCTAGGACCAAAGTACAGAATATCAATTAGGGGCGATAAGACTCCTCTGTTTCTTCCACAAATCCACTTCATGGTTAGACTGATAAGATGAGCTGTATTATTACATAAAAATCTTGCCTGGCTTTGCTTAACCTGCACCCAATTCCCCTTACATTCCCTGACTTTACTGCTTTAATGTGCTGTAGTCATGGCGTGTATTGAAAAAGCCCAGCATGCCACACATATCCATCCATTTGTTATTATTATTTGAATTGCATTGGAAAGTGGCGATGTTGAATTGGCAATGGGGCGGTGAAGCTGAGACCACCTCAGCCCCAGTATTTTAGGCACAGTTCTGCCTCAGTGAGCTGGGCTGATTGGGATGCAGCAGGGTCTCTCCCTTTCTCTGCGTCTTGCTTTCTCCCTGTGTCTCTTGTTCTGCTCAGCCCGAAACAGACATTTTGATGAAAAGCAAAGGGGGCCAAAATGTTTAGAAAGGCAAGGCACATGCGAGGACACACACACTCACGGAGTACAGATGTGTTTCTGCAAAGGTGTGGACACAAATACACAAATAACAATTCAATGCTGTTGCTAACAATCCTACAATTTCCGTGCTTCTCCAAAGCAAACACACATAATTCAATATCTTATGTAGCATATGTTCAATAACTGCACTGAAATTTTATTCCACTATTCCCACAAGATTACAGGGTGTACACACACACACACACAAAAGAAGATAAGGAAAGGGAAAAGCTGCAGTCTGGGAGCTTTACTCTGGTTTCCTCAAACAGCTCAAACCATGGAGATATTGTGAATTTCTCCACCACATCTTGGAAAACCTCCCATCATGCAGTGCAGTGCTTTTAATATTAAGCAAAGCACATGGCAGTCTAGCAGAAGCTCTTGGTTTGTCTGCAATTTTGATCATAGTGACAACAATGAAAACAAAAAAGAGAGAATTCTGATATATTAATGTGTTTTGCTCTCTATTATTCCTCAAGAAAAAGCTAATGTGTAGGCGGCTGTCATCAAAAATGCAAGGATATCTTACGTAATGTGGTTAAAAAAATATCCCAGCACTTGCATTGTTTTTTTTAGTATGCCACTGACCTTCACTGAAATTATGGACAAATGAAGAGAGTGGGACTCTTCTGGTCTTGTCAATCCATTAAGAACATTTTTATAGAAAGTATCCAAAATTGATTAATTGTTAAGTGGAAGTGTTTCAGAGAATACCTGTTTAATATCTTTTTGTACTGGAGGGTGAGAGTATGCCTGAGGAACGGAGAAGAAGTTTACTGGTTCCCAATTCCAGGAACAAGTGTGATGTGCAGACGTGTAGTAAATACAGGGGGAGAAAGCTGATGAAGATATGAGAAAGAGTTGCTGAAGCAAGGTTAAGAAGAGAGGTGACAATCAGGCTGCTGAGAAAGAGCACTACAGTTGTGATGTTTGGTTTGAGAGTCTTGATGGAGAAGGATAAAGAAGGTCAGAAGGAGTGGCACGGTGTCTTTGTGGAGCTAAAGAAAGCATATGATAGGGTGCCAAGGAGGGAACTGTGGTACTGTATGAGGAAGTCAGGAAGTGGCAGAGAAGTTATTGTAAATGGACTGGTTCTTACATAGTGCTTTTCTACTCTACCTGGGCACTCAAAGCGCTCATTCACCCATTCATACAAGCACTCTTTTCAAAGTAGGGGTGGAATTATGTCAGACATTGGCACTGAGGACCTTCTCGTTTGCTTTGGTTATTGACAGGTTGATAGATAAGGTCATCCCACGGACTATAAAGTTTACAGATGATACAGTGATCTGTAGATAGAATAAAGAGCAGCAGGAGATGAGCCTGGAAAGGTGGAGGTAGACACTGGAGAGAAAGGTAATCAAAGTCTCTAAAGCAAGTCAGAATACATGTGCGTGAATGAGAGGGAGACAGGTGGAAAGGTGAGCAAGAGCAGAGATAGTGGATGACTTTTAATACCTGGCATCAACCATCCAAAGCAAAGCACAAGAGTGCACAAAAGAAGTGAGGAAGAGAGTGCTGAGAGTGAGTGTCCGGAGTGATTTGTGACAGAAGGATAACAGCAAGAATGAAAGGGAAGGTGTACAAGATGGTAGTGAGACCTGCTATGGAGTGAAACTGGAGGTGGCAAAGTTGAAGATGTAAAGTTTTTACTGGGAAAATTAGAAATGAGCATATAAAAGGTTGAACAGTCTGGGACAAACTTAAACAAGCCAGGCTGAGATGGTTTGGGCGTGTGCAGAGGAAGGATAGTGGACATTTTGGACAAAGGATGTTGAAGATGGAGAATCCAGGCAGGAAGAAAAGAGGATCCGTGACTGTAGTGAAAGAGGACATGCAGAGAGGTGGTGTGACAAAGTAAGCCATTAGACACAGATGATCTGGTGCTCTGGTGACACACCTAAAAGGAGCAGCCGAAAGAAGAAGGTCCAAGTATTGGCTAAAACTTCTCTTTTCAACACACTTCTGTGTCATTTAGGTGTTCTGTGGCTGTCAGACCTGTCAAAGCAATGAAGAGAACTTATCCTCCATCCTCCTCCATCTAATGACAACAGAAATAAAAAAAGTAATGGTGAACCTAAATACGGATGCCCCTGTTTGCAACCACTCATTGTCTTAACAGCTTATTTAATCAAGATTATCACAGCTGTCTTTAGGATATAGGCGAGGTACACCTTGGAAAGGCTGCCAGTCTGTAATGGGCTTATCTTTATGTTATGGAGAAACACTAGACACCACACAACATGCATTAGGAGAAGATCCAGAGGAGAATAAGGCTACGCACACCACACAACACTAGCTTTTATGTGCCTCACTTGGTTCATATGACTTAATGTCAAAGAAAAATCATCCTAGCAGCCATCTACAACCATCCGCACATGTTTTCAAACTAAGTCTTTCTCTCACTTAAAGCAAGAGCTGAATATTTGTTGTTGCTTGTTCTGTTTGAAATGTTCTGTTTGTTCCCTTTGTACCTTGAAACTCAGCGGTGTCAAATTGTAAGCTATTAAACTTAACGTTGATGTTGAAGCGACAAATTACAGCCATTGTGACAGAAGTACAAGTCGAAGAGCAAATATCAAATGACTAACACACACACACACACCTGCCCCTTGTATCCATTTGTAGTGCTACAGTAACTTGTGAAGCTGTGTACCTGGCCTTTCAACACCTACCCCCCTTTTTTCTCAGACCATTCTGTCACTTGCAGTCTGATACTAACCCTGAAGGCAGAGACAAGAAAACAGCCATTCTATCCTCTCTTTTGATTATACATGTCACTGAAAGGTTTGCTGAACACTGGAGTTACCAATCGGTGGGCAAAGAATGAAGTGGGATTAAACAAAGTAAAGAAAATTTTTTGAAAATGCTGTGTTTATGCATCATTTTCCTGACAGTAGTAACGCAGTAGTAGTATGGTTGGCCGGTGTTTAGAATTTGCAGCGGTTGCAAATTCTTCGTTCTCTTTCTGATCAGTCTTTTCTTGTTTCCTAGTTGTTGTTTTCACCACACTCCGGCTTTTTAGGATTAACACCACTGTGGCTCCATTTCTTAATGTTTGTCAGGAGTCAGCCAGACATATGGTGAAGATTAACAACACATTGTTCTCTTTGCGTTTGTGTATGTCTCTCCGTAGCTGTATGCTGCGGAGACCAAAACACCATTTGAACACGGCCAGGATTATTGTCATCTCCATGGCGACTGTCTCCACCACCTTTCAGTCCTTCTCCCCTCACTCACTTCGCTCCTTTCTCTTTGTGTATGGGGGAAATCTGTGGCGTTCGTACCACAGTGGCCGCACATTCATCTCCCTTCCCTGCCACAAATTCTAAATCCCGAGATTGCAAAAGAAGTAATAAACAAGATTGACTGCAGCTTCTCTATCGATCGAGCTCGGATGTGCGTACATAATTTGTAATATTCCTTCATACCCACCCAACCTCTTCTCATCCTCCAGCTACAGTGCCCAATGGCCAGACCACATACAGACAAGGCAAATTATGATGGGATAGAAATCAATTTTTACCAAATTAAGCCTCTTGTTCTTTCATGGCCAAAGGGCTTTATAAGTGGGGGAAAGCATGTACTGAAAAAAGACATTTACAAGGGATGTAAGTAAAATCCTGAAGAGGAACCCTACATTCTGATTTTTACTTTGAATTTTATTGCAGCAGAAACCAAAAAAATGCAACACACATTATTATTCTTCGATCTCAATGCCAAATTGCAGGAATTAACTTTCATACTTGAACAGAAAAATTAGTTTTAGCGGTTGAACGTTATGCTTGATCAGTTTCAGCCAAGTTGGTGGTAAAAACATGAATAAATGTATTACTTTTAAACAGTTTTTTGAATGATAAGTGGTCTATAAATGATGAAAAACTAAATTAAATACACACATTTGTTAAGGACTGTATACACATTACATACAATAATTAACAAATTTATTGGAGTACCTGCCATAGCATCAAATAAACATCATTTTGATTAAAGAGCTTGTGCATACTGGTGGATTAACCGTTACAGAAACATAAAAATTATGTATTAATAATATATACATATATACCTGGTGAGACCCCTTTAACAAGGCGTAACAAGCTTTCCTTTAGCAACACACAGCTGCTGCAGATTTGTCGGCTGCTCATCCATGATACGCATCTCCCGTTCCACCACATCAACAGTTGGCATCATGTTGGCATCAACGAGGCATTTCCACCCAGAAAATCAAGCTCACGGGACTTTTCCTATTTTTCAGAGCATCCTCTGTAAACCCTAGAGATGGTTGTGTGGGAAAAATCCCAGTAGATCTGCAGTTCCTCTGAAATACTCAGACCAACAACTGGCACCAACAGCCAAGTCGCGTTTACGTTTTATACTAATGAGCTTCGGTTATAGCATATGTAAAGGCGGCGTTTTCATATGTGCACCAACAACACCAACCAAAAAAGCAACCACCCATCTGACAGCGTGCGTATCCAGCATGCTTGATATACATAAGAAAGAGGGAAAACAATGAGGAGTATAAGATGCTTATTCCCCCTTTTTTCCCCTCCTTTGATTTCTCCTGGTTATCCTTCCGCTCCTCTTATTACCATGTTTACAACTTGTTGGCGCTCTGAAAGCGATGTTGGCTTTGGTAGCAACGGCATGGAAAATAAAGGGAAAGAATTTTGAAAACATGTCAGTGAGTGCGCTGATATAAGAGGATCAGACATGCAAGAGTGGAAATGGACCCTTAAGCGTTCCAAAAGAGAATAAAAGGCAAATTATCATTTAATCCTATCCCGGTCAGTTACGAGAAAAAAAGATGAGGAGGGGAGAGAAGAAGGGTTCATTTGTGCTACAGAAGAATGCGAATACTATCTTGGGAAAAGTTGGTGCCGTGGAAGGGGAAGGAAGATGGTGGTGGAGGGGTCATTTATCCATCCATCTGTAGAACAGGTAGAAAAAGGTACTCTTTGCATGCATTTCCCCAAGGAGAATCAGCTTTTTCTAAATATTTTATCACTTCTAGACTCAATGACCAGCTGGGTGATGACAGGGACAGGGGCCAAATGGGAACACTCTAGGACAAGCTGGGAAAAGGGAAAAAAAAGGAATTAGTTTATTTGCCCGTGGTTCACAAACCACACACTGTGAAAATATGTTTGACTTGCAAGATCATGAGTTTGTAGACTCAGCTTTCAACAGAGTGGAGTCATCGTATATTTATTTAATATTTCGGGTCTCCTGTTTAGCATCACGCTTGAGAAATACTGCAAGCCAGCGCATTGCGAAAAAGATATCTTCCGCTGTAGATCATCACTTGCTGGGTTGTGCATACAAACAGCTGTCTACGTTTCATTTGCAAAAACGGCTCTGTGTCACAACATCGCTCTGAATAAAAGTTAAACATGATTCACTGTAATGCACCGTGATAAAGGAGCAAAGTAATGCATCTGAGTGAGTGCCGGCCTGTTTGTTTCATTATGAGAGGGCTGAAGAGATTATGAGAGGCATGGGAAGAGATAGCGAATGCGTGTTTGTTGAATCCATCGCTGACTATCTTGTTTGTGAACATAAAACATCCCATAACAGAAGAGTAGCCTGTGATACCACTGCTGAGTAAATACATGTAGGCCTGACTCCTATTTTTCCCACGAGTAAGAAATGGTAAACAACAACAGCAACAAAAGGGTTTCTTTAATCGGGGAGGTAAAGTTTTTCCATCCAAGGAAACATACGAACACTGCCCTGAGAGTTAGGCTGAGGTTGGTCTTGCATGAATAGAAGCAGTGCAATAGTGTATGTCCAAGGAGGCCAATAGGACAAGTGCTGTATAACTATAGAGTAAATCTCCAGCTTCCTGCAATGACTTACAGGTCTCCTATTAAACTGCAGCATGCTCCAGTGAATGTACCAAGTCCGTCAGAGAAAAACGTGTACTGTGAATAAACAGTACAACAATGCATTTATAATTACCAGATCTTCAAGAGCAAATATATAGTTTTGTTACACCTCCTAATTATAAAAACTTAGTTCTTAGTTTAGTTGTGTCCCAAATATTAAATTGTACCAGGATCTATTTCTGATCCTGTTTTTATCCAGCATTTGAGCTGAGAACATGCTTTTTTTTTTAACCATTTCCCCCCCCCCAAATATTCTGCACTGCTTTAATTGATTTAGAATTGATCGTAAAAAAAAAAAAATAGATATTGACAGTCAAAATAGAGGTAAACATTTAGGAGGTCTGAATTTTTACTTGGTCAATCATGCATGGTAATGAAAAGGCACTAAATACCAGGAGCAACTTTAAGCTGAAGGAAATATAAATGACAACTTAGTGCAAGACAAAGGCATTAGTAAGAGAGAAACTTCTGAAGCTGACTGGGTCTCGAAAACGTTTTGTGTCAGCCTGCTCACCGTTTTCTCCCTGGCTGATTAGGCGCCATTGGCAGAATCTTTTTTTCACTTCAATTTTAAATTTTCAAGCCTCGACTCATGGTGTATTACCATTATTGCTAACTGTGAGACTCCATCGAGCTGTCTGGTACCTGCGGACATGCGTGAAAATTGCTGCAAAATGCTAGTCTAAATGTAAATGGACTCAGGTAATTGTTATCTTTTGTGAGTGGAACTTTTCTCATTGACTACTCTTTTTGGGGTATTCTGATTTTTTTCATCCAGGATAATTTGATTTTAATGCCCTGAACGCATAGTGAAATAGGGTCATATAACCTATTAAAAAATGCATTCAGACACTTTAACCTCTGTGTTTGTAAGTCTCTCCTCCTTTGAATGAGTAACAACCATATTTTGCTGTCTTTCAAGAACCTTTGCAAACTATTATAGTAGTTTTGGTGTAAAAGCACATTTATTTATGATAGTAATACCTTTTCCCCCCTCTTCTGCTCTTTGCTGCATTTGTACAGCACTTGACTAAAAGAAGCCCAATTTATGTGCTTCCTGACTATTGTCTGTTTTTCTGGGAAAACCCGTGTCCCCATCTGTTCTCAATTTGTTAAGCATTTCAAGCTAGAATTCTGGATCCTCTAATATATGATATGAAATTAACTGTTAATCCCAAAACTTCCATTAATAATAAACAGACAAGATCTGATGGAAGTGTACTGGCACTGTCTCGTTTGGATTTGGACGACGCTGAGGATGGAAATGTTGTCCTAAATTTAACGGATTGATATTCTTGTTGTAGATCACTTTTTAACCTTAAATGCTCATGTTTTGTTTTATTCCATCACAGCCCTACCAACACCTCTTTGGCTTCAGAGGTTTACTTTTATTCCTCTCTGTCGTTCAAACCCACACACCTCAGAAGCAACACCATCTCCCTGTGTGACATGCGTCATGCGCTGGGGATCCACTGCAGATAAGCAAACCCCACACACACAACCGACCAAAGCAAAAAACTGATTTCAGGTCTCCAAAGCAGAACTGTCCACAGAGGACTATCTCCACAAAGCTGCTACGCTTGAGTTGGTGAGCTGTCTCATTGATCTGCCTTTCCCCCACAGTCCAGCCTGGGCATTCACTTGTTTGCTACGCCTTAGCGAATCCACTTTGGAAAACATCGCCCATGAGAGAGGTAGAAGAGATTTAAAAAAAAAAAAAAAAAAAAAAATTTTACAATTTTTA
>VUQG01043535.1:36870-65668 GCA_015106755.1 Etia nguti
AAAAAACCCCCAAAAAAAAAGGAAAAAAAATTTAAAAAAAAAAAAAAAAAAAAAGATCTCACACTCTCTAAGAAATAAAGTTTTTTTTCCAGCCAGTCATTGCTGGCTGCCTGCAATGGCTTATTTTGTATTAATACCTACTTTATTTATGTGGAACTGATCAAAGAATGTAGTTTCATTTGCATTTTTCTCTAACACTTCAAGCTCTTGACTAAGAATAAGAATAAGATTTTTGTTTAATATCTATATCTACCTTTGTCATTTATTTAACATATAGCTGTAAAGCATAATGTTCTGCAGTACATTTATCATGTTCAGCTTCCGACTGACAAATTAATGTTTAATCCAAAATTAACCTGACATTTTACCTGTGAATAAAAAAGACCGTTAACCCTTTAAAACTTTAACCATGAAATAACTGCCAGAAAACTTTAATTTTTTAATAGTGGAGGGTTTGTTAGACCTTTAGACAAAATATATAAAAATATATCAAATTTTTTAATCCGCATATGTGAGTTTTAATTTGGATCACATTTGCTACATAAGCCATATTTTTGCAATTTAGTCATTAAAAATTTGTCATGCAATTTTTATCATTTTTTGAGGGTAAAAAAAGTCACACTGATGATGTAGAAGTCTCAAACACTCAAAAAAACACGTGTATCAAATATGATACGCTTGGCTTTAAAGGGTTAAAGCTTTACAGATAAAGTGGTTTGATTTATTGTGTGATATAAGATTTTAACATAAGCATTAAAAGTAGTAAAAAAAGTAGTATAAGTACGAAGCGTAGCATCATCAATGTGTTTAAAATAGTTGGTACTGTAAAAGTCCAAGAAAACTGTAAATATAAAACAAGATTATTTTACAATTTGTAATAAAATGTTAAGAGGTTATCTAATTCTCAAAGCTCAAAAGATTGTGTTTTTCAAAAACATTACATTGTGAAATAGTGATTTGTTTATTTCGCACCTGCGGATCACTTATGTGCACCCCTGTTTATAACACTATATCATTCCTTCATAAAGAAAAGCACAGCTATGAATAATATCACAAAACAGCTTTGTTGCATAGTTTTTGGCAGGTGATGCCAGGCTGAGTGTCTGCGAATGCAGCCATACAACTGCGTCATTGTACTCATAAATGACTGTGTGTGAGGGGAGTACACTTAAATGAAACCGTGCACATTTTTCCAGATCATGCCAAAGCTGACTGGTATAGATTCCATGAACCAAACAAAAATTTTAAAAGCTCAAAGTTTACAGCGTAATCTCGGGAATCTCGTATTTTCCTCCTTCTGCAAAATATACACACACAGCATATTCATGTTCATCGAATGCTGTAGGTGGAACTAGTAAGTCCAAGATGAGGCTGAGGCTTCTTAGATGAAATGTCTTCAACACCTAAAATAAAGTTTAGGAGTTTTATTTGTATAACTTTGTTTTACATCCCTATCTAGGATTTTCAGATACAAATATGAGGACAGTGATATCATCCAGGCACTCTCGATTCTCTTCCTCCATCCTTTTTTTTTGTTAAATTTGTAAACAGAAAATATCTACACCTCTGCAGCCTTACTTCTAGATAAACTTTTGCTTGGTGCCTTCTGCTTATCACTCCTGTTGGTGGGATGATTGTTGTCTGCCACCTTTCCGGGTTCCTAACAAAAGGAGTGTGACTTTTCTCTTGGTTTAAAAATTGTATTGCCGTAATGGAAAGCAGAACAGTGGGAAAAGGGGTGAGTCATGCCTCTTGTGTGTATGTGTGTGGTGAAGTGTGGTGGAGGTAGTCTGGCGTGTGATGTGGAGGGTGGAAGAGGCGAGCCAAATTTGGCTGAGTATGTGCATTTAATTCAGACATCTGGACATAAATCTGGCAGATTTCTTTTGGCTTCCCTGTAAAACACAAAGACTGAAATTAAACTGAACCAAATGAGATATTGCAAATCATCTGGTTGTAATGGATTTCTTTAGAGTGTCCCCTCTATTTTGGTGAGGAATCACTGTGTGGGAAAGTCTCAAATAAAGGTCACACTGAGACTGCTCTTGGCATACAGTGCCATAAAGACGTATTTGCCCCATTTTAGAGCTCTATTTTCTGCATATTTATCACACTTACACGTTTCAAACCATCAAATAAAATTTAATATTAGACAAAGATAACCTAAATACAAAATACAGTTTTTAAATGATGGTTTCATTTATTAATGGAAAAAGCTATCTAAACCTTCCTGTTCCTACGTGAAAAAGTAATTACCCCCTAAACCTAATAACTGGTTGTGCCGTCCTTGGCACCAAGAACTGTAATCAAGTGTTTGTGATATCTGGAAATGACTCTCTCACATCACTGTGGAGGAATTTTTGCCCACTTTTCTTCACAGAATTGTTTTAAATCGGCCACATTGGAGAGTTTTTGAGGATGAACAATGTTTGTTAAATGTTAAAGCATCTCAATCTGTCTTGACTGGCCACTCCAAAACTTTCCATTTGTTTTTTTTGAGCAATTCAGAGGTGGACCTGGACATTCTCCTTCGAGATTTTGTAGCAGAGAGCAGAATTCAATTCAATTTATCAGTTATGGCAAGTTGTCCAGGTCCTGAAGCATCACATCAGCCACAGACCATCACAGTACCACCACTATGTTTGTGACATGTTTGAAATTGAGGTTAAGATTACCTGTCAATATGTGTATTCATTGCTCCTCCCTAATGGCAAAACGTTAGTTAAAAGTACTTACGGATAGGAACCTTGCAAGTAGAGCATCTCGTGAGTCTTCAGAGATTTCTGCTTGTGGGCAACTTTGCTTTTGTGAAAATATTACTTCACATTGGGCAGAAAATCCTATGGCAAGGATTCCTTTCAAGAAGCAGCTCTTCCCATGGGTGCAGTAGCTTTGATTTGATTAAACCTGATCCCCGCCTCTCTGATGTCGTTTAAGGCTCCTGGCGTCAGCATTATCTGTGTCATCAAGCAGACACAAAATGGGCACTTTTGTTGCATTTGTTGGCGGGCAATGTTAAAGGTTACAGATCAATGTTTTTTATCTAAACAAAGTTCTGAAAACTTGATATTATCTTTTAAGGCTTCCTGGGAGCTCCTGCGTTGACTTAACACGCAAACTGCACATACGCACACACTACATGAAACCAAGAAAGTCAATCTATGTTTACTGATAAGTGATGGGAACTGAAGTGTATCATTGACCCTAACAGCTGCTCTCTTTGTCAGATGAGGGCTATGAGCAGCGAACCTCTTAGATGATGGTTAGCCTAGGGGCTGAGGATTTAAGATGTGATAAGGCAAATGCCCAGTGTTTAGACAGCAGTATCATTGGCTCTCTCAAGTCCACAGTTAAGAAGGTTAACAACCAGGAGCCCAGACAGTGATTAAACATTTATACAGGACACTTTAACCCTTATATATCAAATGATGTCTGCAGTATAGGTTTCCGACTTTCCAGCTCATCTTATGCCTCTTCCAAAATCCTGCACCCCTCATCAGCCTGCTCTCTCCTTGAATCTTCACAGTACACATGGGAACTGTAACCCTCTGGAAACAACGCTCTTCCCCCCCCCCCATCATCTTCTTGGAATGTAATTGCATGAATAGATTTTAAAACAATATAAGCTAGGGCATATTACACACACACAGGAAACCTCCCCGCCCAGATTCCAGTTGTCCTCTGCATTTATGAGACGACTCGTTTCAGCAGAGGACAACTGCTTTAGCTCCTGTGGCAGAGAGTCTGCATTTACTATTACATGTATGGTCAAAACCTTGTATCATTCAAGTAATATGAGCCACATTTTACCAGCCAACGTTACCAAGGAAGCCAAACCTTTTTACCAGCATCCTGATATGTTGAAAAGCCTGATCCGGAAAGACTTTTATAAGCTTTTAAACTGATTGACCATATCGTCATGGTCCCAGAAATTTCTTCCAGAGTGGTGGTTTTATTTGCAGGGCCTGGCCACTGAAAAAAAAGGTGTGGGATTTCCATTTTGCCACAGGGTGAATGTGTGCTTTGCAGTAGTTGTTCCACTTCTGTGTTAGCCTCTTCATTTTTACAGTGCATCAGTATGAAGAGTTTTGCTTAATGCAGTTTTCAGACCATTCTAATTTCTAAATTGAAGGAAACACGCCAGTGGGAATGCGGATCAATACTTTCTTCTTTTACTCGCCATTACCACTAGACCCGCTCACCTGCTACTTCCTGCATCTGTTTTTCTTTGTCTTTCAGTGTGTCTCACGGGGGGTTGTTGTAGCAGCTATGGAAGTGAGTAAAGGACAGTTCATTTTTTTGTGGCTAATCATTACTGCCGAGAGGCAGAGTTATAGAAATAGGTGGACACTTTACCTGGCATGTAGCCACTGGCCTTTCATGTACTTATATTGTTCTACTATTCTTCAACTCCTGCCTACAGGGAGCTTTCCCTCCCTCGACATGAACCTCGGGGCTTGTTTTAAAGATGATATTTTAGAGATCAATATGAATGAGTGCGATCATTAGGGACATGACCCCGTTTGGAACAAATGCATCGCTATGCAATACTATTAGATGCACTATGGGCAGTTAGGTCACATGGCAGGCTTCAGGCTCTGGTTTGGTTTCAGTCTCAGAAAAATAAATCACTCGGCCTAATACCTACCTCCTGTATTTCCTCCACTACATATGTGACTAGAATACAGACTCGGATGAGGGATAAACCAGAATGTGCGCTGCATGTCAAAGGAAAAAAAAAAAGACAGTGAAAAAGAGGAATGGCATGGAGCGGAGGTGCGCTGTGTTTGGATGCGAGACCAAAATGCGAGTGTTGGCAGACACGAAAGCAGGATCTGTCTCCTTCACAGTCGCGTCTCGTCCTTTTTTAGCCTGGGCAGTGGATACATGGTAAGGATTGGGTTACTCTGATTAGAAGATTGCACAGGCTGACGCGCCAGAATAAAGGATGTGAAAGCCATGTTGGATGTAACCCAAGCTAGTAGTTAGTCTCCTGGTTAATTGACGGGATTAGAGAGGCAGGTGTTCACGGTTTGTCGGGGAACAACTTACACCTCAGACAAAGGTATTGATGGGCATTTCAGAGTAGCATAAAATTGTTACATTATTGCGCTACTGTGTTTCTCATTAAGCGTTCAAGGACCCAATCTCATATGTCTCAGGCATCCTCAAAATGTGTATCAACCTGTATTACAGTGAGCTGGCTGGTTTTGTCTTCCATACATATTTTAACACAGGCTAATTCAGGTTTGCTTGAAAGTACCTTTTACACTTTCTGCACAGACACACACCACACACACACGCATAAACATTTGGCTTGAATTGTCCTGATCTGAAAGGCTAATGTTTTGGGAAGGAGAGGATTAAGATAAGTCTTTAATTTGCAGCATCTTGCAGGATTGTTGTGTACACAAGCCTTGGAGATTAGTCTGGCAAACAACTGCTCAATTAAGAAGAGAAGATAAAGTTGCATTGGGGGTCCAAATACTTGCAGAAAGCAGTGTAAACAAAACAGGTTTTCACACTTACAGTCAATTTGTAAAGGGGTAATTAAAGGCCTTCTGTAACCGCTTTCTCTGGCTGGTTTATTGGCAGCCAAGAAAGGCAAACAAATCCACTGTACTTGTGCTTTAACTACAGTTTTTAACAACAGATGCTTTCGTATTCTAAGTGACATTTGCAGAAAACCTCTGTACTTAGTAACTATGACTACCGGGCTTTCTATTCATCCTCAACTGAAACTAAACACCTGAACAAACCACGTGAAAGAGGACCATGACTAGGCTACAAAAAGGCCATTTGGTCAAGCTGGACTAGCACAATGCCTGAGGGTCTTGCTCTGCTTTCTAACTATGTCTTGCCATGTTTCCTCCTTCATCCCCCTTGTCTATTACCAGCCCTCTACTTTTTCCACTTCATGCCCTTTCTCTGGGAACATCTCTTTTCCAAAAACCTCCAAAATCCTGCTGACCCTTTGCCAGGTAAAGTGGCTGGTGACAGCAATGAAGTACATAGCCGCAGCCACTCTATACCTTAGCTGTATGATTGGCAAGAAGAAAAGGAGAAATAGTCTCCTTTGCTGCTCCTTCTCCTTTAATGCTTTCCTTCTCTCTCTTTTGCCTCGCTGGTCCCATATAGGCCTTTTAAAACTTCATAACAGGTTTACAGCATGGCAGATTCATTTAACATTGCATTACACTGCAGGAGCTCTGGCCTGCTGCCTCCAAGCTTAGGCAGGAAAGGAGGAAAAATTCAACAAAGTGAGGTGGCCACAGCCCAAAACTTTTCAGCACACTTAGAAACAAGTGGTTGTGTGTTCCTTGGTAGCTAACAATGGGATCCATAGCTACATGCTGATAATCCATACCATATTTTATGTGCTCATTAAGCATGGATTTATATTCATGTTAAGAGCTTGCTGGGATGATCTGACACAAGGAAGAAAGGCTGCTCTTTTGTGCGAAGAAACACCTCGTGTTAGCTAATCTTTCTTTGCGAGGGTCTTTTCCAGTAGTTCTCGTTCAATGAATGAATTATGAAGATGGCAATGCACCCAGTGTGACATCTCGTGTAGGTATTTGCACATTCGTGTGAATTCAGCTCTGCCTGGAGCTGTGTGATGTTACTGATGAGAGCTTTTTAACTTGAAACTACAGCCAGACAATGGAATCAGACAAGAAGCTAGAGCAAAAGGTAATACATTTATTTATAGGTGCCTTTAAGACCCTCAAGATCACCGTACAATAGTACAAGAATAATAGCAGCAATAAAATATAATAAACATGGCAAAATAAAATTTAGACATAAGGTAAAAGGTAAAAAAAACCCCCAAAAAACAAAAAAAAAACAAGCATAAAAGTATAAAAGCAAGTATAAAAGCTGAGCAAGGTAAAAATGGACTAAGACAGAGGTAAGACATAAAGCACTGCTCTTACTGCAGCAGCCCAAAGTTAGAGTGTAACTGTATACTTACTTTATGAGACGCCAGTAAAATTTGTGCTGTTCAGCCTTTGTGGCTCTAGGTATAACTTTTCTTAGCATCAAATAATGAAATTATTGTAGTGAACCGAATGGAATGCATTCATCTGAATTTGTTTGATATTTTGACTCAAAGTGAGGTGAGTGCTGATAATAGCTAGATACCACACACAGCCCCACCTAACAAAAGTTTCACCAGGGAACTTCTCTTAAACAGCACTATCTGATTTTTCATGCTCGGAAATTCCCATTTTCCACCATCTGATAGGCAGTTGACAGCTATGAGCCTCGTAATGATTGGTCGAGAGGGGCTCTGTTTAACAGGCGATCAGTATGCTCAGTGATGGGTGAGGATTCCATTAGGGGGAAATTAGGAAACTCAAGACTAGGAGTGGCAATAATGGCTGATATTAGCCCTCTAAATCATCTGGCTCTCAAACCAATCCTGTCTGCCCCTGTTTCCCCGCTTCTTCCTCACTCTCCCGCTTGCTCATGTCTTTGAGACCTTGTCAGATTGAAAGAGCTAGATCAGTCAGCTTGTTCTCTGCAGACTTTTGGCCCAGCAGTTGATAAATCAAGCCATTTTCTCTCATGGCACCAAAACACACACAGAAAGGAGGACACGCTATCTTACTTTTCCTGACCGGGGAGACTTCTTTTATCAGTTATACAGAGAGGCTCTGCAGAGGGCCTCAAGGCTACGGGAATGTCCATTTGAGTGCATGTTTCCACATAAGCATATGTTATGTATGCACGTAAATATGTAGCAATGAAGAAAACACCAAGTAGACATGTGTCATACAATATCAGACCTTTGGCTATGCAGAGTGTTTCACAGTGACAGAATTAATGCTTTCAGCTCTGTTTACAGCTAATTTATTTTCTCTTACTGATGGAAAAAATTGATAGTGGAAATGTGTGTGAGAGCAAAACAGGAAGAGAAAAGAGGATTATACTCATACAGCTAGAGACCTACCTAGAATGAAGAAAATAATTTGACCTGATCCTCCCACCGGCAGCCTTGCTACACTGTATTATTTAACAATGCTCCCTATGCTGTTTTATCAGACAGCCAAAGTTAACATGGCAAAGTTGGCGCAACCACAATGAGACCACTGTCCTTCCTTAAGGACCTCTTTAACAGTTTTAATTACGCTGTGGTTGCAACAGCAGATTAGCAAGATTGTCCAAGTAAGAATAATGAAAAAGACATAATTTCCTTTTTCCCTAGCAACACTTTGGGAGAAAAAAAAAGAAAAGTCTCACTAAGCCACAAAGTTTTTTGGCTAATCTGGTACTTTGATTAAATTTTTGTGTTGAACCGACTGTTTACAGCATCTAGCTCATGTGGGCTGTTTTTAAATTATGTTGCCAGTTCTCTGTAATCACTTTGGTTAGCACAATGTGATCAGAAAGAGAGCAAGTGCACAAACTGATTTTTTTCTGATTATTGCCAAGGTCTATCCATGAGTATCTCTATTATCAATTAAATATTTACTTTGTAGAGTTTGAACATTTACCCTGTTACTTCCCATACATTCATACGTGACCATGCAGGACCTAACAGAGGCTTTGATGTGTGGCACGGGGCTTGATGTTGGGTTCACTTTCTTCTGAGCAAGGCCCTTAGATTCAGGTCAGTGAGCTTGCAGGCGACACAGCAAAACAGCAACACTTAGCAAGGCCAACTCTCTCAGGGTCTCCTTAATGCTGTTACATGCATGATATAGCAGACATCCAGGCCAGATTTGCTGAAAGCTGCTTCTATGCAGATGACAGCTGACACAGAGAGTCATCAATGTCACCAGTCATACTTCAAGTCCAGCTGTATTCTCCTTTTCTCTTGGCATTTTTAGTGAAAGTGTTCTTTGCTCAACAACAGCAGGATTTTCTACTGCACGATGCTTCTATACTGACATGTTTAAATACCCCATATTACTCAGTATTAACTATGTAAATACTCATATTACATTAATTTACTGAATACTGCAAAAACAGAAGACCAGATGAGATTTTATCCTTTTAGTTACATTTGTATTTTCTGTATGTTTTGTTGTTGCTGTAAATAAAATCACACGTTCAACTTTTATATCCAGTCTGTATACATACAGTCCCACCCAAAGCTGATTTCATTCACGTACATGCGAAGTCTTGAATAATCGGTGACCATCATATCTTAAACACCTCATAGAAACCATATTATCCAAACAGAGCTCTTCTCTCTCAGACTGCAGGCTTGTTGTTTTTAGCATTTCTAAAGGCAGAATGGGAGGCAGCCTTCAGATATCAGGCCCCTTTCCTGTGTAACCAGCTCCAGACAGACACTATCTGCTTTTAAGATTAGACTCAAACCTGTCTTTTTTGATAAAGTTTAAAGTTAGCGCTGGATCAGGTGACCTAGAACCATTCCTTAGTTCTGCTGCAATAGGCTCAAGCTGTTACAGGTCTTTCTGTGATGTCATGTAATGCACTCAGCATTTCTTCTGCATTCACCTCTTTTCAGTAGTGTTTATATACCACTACTGCAAGTCATGAATTTTTGTCTTCTTTCCCATTATTTATTTATTCATTTTCCTTGTCTCTCTTTGCGCTTCTTTTTCTTCTCACACCCACAGCAAATGGCTGCCCATTCCTGAACCTGGTGCTGCGGGAGGTTTCTTCCTGTTAAAAGGCAGTTTTTCCTTCCCACTGTTCCAAATGCTTACTGTAGTGTCTTTAACTTGCAGTAGAAAGCACCGTGAGGTGACTGTTGTTGTGATTTGGTACCATCTAAATAAACTCAAATGGAACTAAATTAAGTTGTGTCAGTAACTGAAGTTATTGATTTATGAGTGTAGACTGTAGCAGTAGCTACTCCGGTTCAGCTTGACTCATAAGCTCATTTTATCAACACATTCACTGAAAAATATCTGATTGATTCCAGGTTTATTAAAGGTGCTATTTCATATATGAAACTGAATACATTACTTTGTAACCTCATTAAAATGATACACTTGCCTAGAGGTGATAACTTCACTATGGGTACCACAGAACGCATTAAGTCACCCACTCTGTATTCCTCTACGAGGCGGATTTTGCAGGAAATTGTAATTCTCGCAATAACATTTGACTCCATTGTAACTTAATGGCTGCCCTTGAAAAAGTGAGGATATTTCTCAAATCAGCTAAATTGGTGGTCTTGCAGGCTCAACCCCACCCCAGTCTTGTCTAAGCTTGTGTCCGTTTTTCACCAGAGTCATAGGGAGAGCGCTATAACACTAGCACAGTTGAATTAATAGACTTTATGTGGTATCATATTAAAGAAAAGTCACATTTTCAAGCTCATAAACATGAGCATATTTAGAAATTTCCTTTGGCTTGAAAAACGAAAGGTACTCTATTCTGGAGCTAAAGCGTATCCCGACCTTAGGGGGAAGAATTTGATTAAAGGGGCGGTAATCGAGTCAGTGCGCTATAACCAGAGGCCTGGTGCTCAACACTGCTATAGTACAAGTGTAACAAGAGTGAATTTAGCACCCAGTGTGGGCATTTTGTTAATCCAGCTCTGTAATATAGTTTTTTTCCTCCCCCATCTTTCAATTATCATTATCATAAAATGAAGTGAGGCCTGAGAAGCTCGATGTGCAGCAAAGTTTCATCCAATTATCCGGTCCAAAGCCTTGTGTTTTCATCTCTATTAAATATGAATTTTTAAGTTCCTGCAATGCCATTTGGAGCCCCTTTTCTGTTGAAAAAAAAGATGGGTCGATTGGACGTTAATCAGTAATACTGAGCTGCAGTGAAGTTTGAATTTAAATCCAGCAGAGTGAGCCTCAGTGAGTATTAGGTGATGACACTGCTCAATATGTGGTTTGTGGACATGAAGCCAAGCATTTGTATGCTCAGCCGAGTCTAATTTTATGGCATTACCCACAATAGTTTTAGACAGGTATATACCCCTGCAATAATTTCTCTAAAGAAATGCTAAAAAAAAGGGAAAAAAACACAATTTATACCATTTAATGTATAGAGGGCAATGACAACATACTAATTTGTTTTCTGCTTCTGGAATTTTATATAAACAATTAGGCTAACTCTAGCCTCTGGCGTTTTCATCTGCGCCTCCTAAAACCTTTCAGTTCAAGTCATTTTTAATAAGCTTCCCTGATGGCATAACTTATGATAAAATGCAGCAATGCCAGGCTGGGTTCACGAAGGCCAGTCGTTAAGGAGATGAAATGTGATCCTTTGGGAGCCGAGGAGACCTAAATTGCTCTTTTATTTCATTAACAAGCAGATGTAGATCGTCCACGTTCAGCTCCCAGCGGGGACTAACCAATCTAGACAGGGGTTAAAGGGTATTCTGCAAAAGAAGACGCCAGCTCACCGACCTACAACCTATCAGCCTCGCTGTGTGGGAGCTATCAATCAGACTTCTACAGCCTCCGTAGAAGGGCTCGTCTTAATTGTGGTTTGGATTGTCATCAAATATGGATAGAGAGACCTCCCAGTAATGTCTTAATTACTTAAGAAGAAGGCAGTTCTGCTTGGTTTGCTGATCAGCCATTGTGAGCCTTAGGCAGTCAGAGGCAGCTCCAAGAATGGAAAGATCTCTCGGTCTGTTCTCCTGCTTCCACCATCTCTATATCCCGTCCTGACTACATCGATCTCATCATGGATGCTTGCTGACAGGAAATCAATCCGTGAGTCTTCTTAATAAAGCCCTAGACTCATTTCAGTTCCCTTTCAACACCCCACGTATTATACTTCAGACTCTGGTTGTCTTGACCTTGTGCACATCAGTGAATCTGTATCTGGAGGACCTCAAGAGGGTCTACTAGCACAGCCGCTACTCATTCTGAGAAAGTTTCTTTGTTTGAATAACCCGATTTAGTTTCATATTCATCCTCAATCTGAACACTTCTCTTTGGTGGTTTGGTCATTTGGACACTGATTTTTTTTTTAACACGACTAAGGCCACGGCATCAACAACGACACAAAAAATAAATAAAAAATGGTAACCTATTTAACACAGGCAAACCCTTCTGTTATAAGCGCCTCTGGCACTGGACACATAATACATTATCAAAAAATTGCCATATAGTTATATTCATACCACATGACTTATGCACAAAAGGTAGACTGAGCCAAGTAATCCTATTAGCTGCAGATGTGTTCTAGCCATGCTGTTTACATAATGAATTGGTAGCTTTGCCTAATTGGTTGCCATGCCAACTCCTGGTTTCCAAGGAGCTAGCTGGCAGTCTGAGTGTTTTAATTGATGGGCCTAATTGATGACTTACATTTATTTTGTTCTTGTGTGTCTAATTGTTTGCACACAAGAAACAACATTTCTTCTTTGCAGAGACACAAAACAGATGTTTATTCCTTTAAAAAAATCCTCCCAGTTGCTTGCCTTTTAACTTTTGTGACAAGAAGCCAAGGCAGAGGCAATAATGTCTCTAAAAACTAAAGGTGGGAACACTGAGACAGGTGTTGAGAACCTGAGAGTCCACCTTTAGATCTGTGTGTGTGTGTGTGTGTGTGTGTGTATGTGGCGGGGTGGGGGTGGGGGTGGGGGGTCCATAGTAAACCACAGTATATTCCTGTATACACTCAAATGGAAAACACGTGTACGTAAGCAAGCACGCGCACGCACACACAAACACAAACTAGGCCCCAGCTCACAACTGTGCAGATAATCTCCTTTATCTAGCCAAGCAGAGCTCACCAGGTCAACTCCCAGATTGTTACTTCTGTGTGTATTTGCTACTTATCTTCTGATGAATGCTTTTTTGTTTTTTGGCAGGACATTGCTGTTGCCATCATTGCTGAGATGTATGCCAAGAAGCATCTGCATTTATTTGAAAACACTCAATTAATTAAAAAACAAAACAAAACATGACAGTTTTGGTCATTTTTTTTGTAAATGCTCAGAACAAGCCATCCCTGAACGTGATGTCGTGCAGACATGTGTGAAATTAAAGTTGTTCATAGCGTGACAAAATAATGCCAGTCTAGCTCTGCTGACATTACTCTTTTTTTATGTATTTGAATGACTCTTAGAAGTGAATTCAATTTTCACAGGACCTTACATGTTGGTCCAGTGGTCATAATGGTCGAGGATCCTGAGTCCTGGCCTCCGATTTGGCTGCACGTGCATATAGTAATGTATTGACTGGCTCATACTTTTGATTGGCTAGCATCATCCAGGAGAGCATGCACTTTGATTTAGTAGCCTAGAAATGTTGTCTTAGCAATGTTTGACAACGCAGAATATAAACTTAATGAGACCAATGTTTAAGTGTGTTGTATAGTTTTATTATACATGTAAAAGGCTGCAAAGTCCAAACCAAATAGAGTTCTCGCCAAAAGACAACACTTCTAAAGAAGTCCTTGAAATGTCTTGTTTGGAGTACAAGCTTTTGCTCCTTGTCTGTGTCACTGTGTAACACACTGTCATTATGCCAACCTGGTTGCTTTTGGCATAATCTCAGACAGACAAAAAGCATCCCCCTCTACTTCAAGATGTCTGAGCTGCAAGCCAAGCACACTAGGACTAAGCAAGAGTCCTTGCTTTTAAAACACCTTTACTTTTGGTAGCATCGCCTCCACATTGATAGAAAAATCCCTCAAATTTAATTGTTAGCAGAGCGATAATAAAAGTGGGAGTCTGACATGTGAAACTAAAAAAATCATATAAGACCAAGACAACGGCTGTTTGTGTTTTTGCTTCAACTGACTTTCTTTTGCTTTTACTTTCCAATGTGGCTACAGTTAAAGCCTGTTTTTAGTGGTTGGCGCTCTTGGGTGATTATCTTTGTTACATACTTAACCCGCGCTTTCACCATGGAAGTCGACCAATCAACCTTTAAAGTAACAGGATGTCCAGAAGAGTCATCTGCCTTCAATGATCCACATACCAGCCAATAATTCTGATACTGTAGCATCTCAGTACATTACTGAAGGTATCTGTCTTGCAGTCTCACTAAGCATGTTCAATCTGTTCCCTCAACCATTAATTTGACCCCAGAATACTATTATTATTAGTTTTGCTCCAAAAGTATTATTGGAACCAAACACTTATTTACTTACCTTCTACTTCTTCAGCATCAAGCCTGTTTTTACAAGTCGTGGGTAGTAATGTTTGGACTTTGCTGCCAAGGACAGTTTGAGATGTTTAAAACTTAAGCAGGGTAGTTTCCTGCATACGTTTTCAAGCAATCATGCTTTTCATTTTTTGAGGCCACTGCTATCATTCTTCTGGTTTTGTTATCATCTGAATCAAAACGAAACCCTGCTACAATCACAAATTAATGAATAATATCGATGTAATCAAGGTGACGGTCGAGAGGGAGGTATTTTGAGCCTTAACACAAAAAGAAGTTGTGTCTTAAAACTTTGACAATATTCAGACATTTTACTGTTACCACGCCTGGTGACATTACCTTTGGATATAAAAGAAATTAATTAATACCCAGGAAATTTAATTGAATATTTATTTGACCATCCTTGGGTTTCCTGTGTGCACACACTGATAAACTCCACAAGGAGAAACTGGCAAGTGTGTGGCCACTGAGTCTGGCAGAGTGAAGAACATAATCTTATTAGTTGTTATCATTTTAATTAGAATTTATGCAAGTGTTTCCGTTTTCCGCAATGTCTTCTTTCCTTTCCTTTAGTTTCACTGACTAATATCTTTTAAATGAGCTTCATTGAGAGGGAACAGCCCCCCCCCATTGTTTGAAAAGTCTTCATCGCTGTTTTTTTGGCTACTGACCTCCACGTGGTCATGTGAGGATCACAGAGGCAGATGCAGGAGTTTTCCTCTGTAGGCACGGGTTCTTGGCTTTGATCACATCTACGAATTAATGTGCCAGGGGAGCTGTCAGCTTCAACAGGGGGCACTGTGGATGTTCTCCCAACGTCTGCCGTGCCACAGTTAAAGGGTATCTAATCAAAGGGAATCACTCCAACCATCGTGCTCCCAATCACTGCTAATTACTGGTCCGTGACTCAATTAGGTGAGTGATTAATGGCTTTCCAGAGAGCCGTGGAAGGATTCAATTACAAACAACACACAGCAGCAAAACACTGTTCACCTCATCTCTGCTAGCAGTCAGGATTGAAATTAAGCTGATCTTGGTAATAAAAACTAAATAAATAAAAAAACCCTAAAAACCACACATTTTTGTTTTTATTGCAACTTTTAGAGCAGTTTTGATACTCTGGTACTGCTTCACAGTTAAAGCTTCTTTCTATGAAAGTAAACACTCATACAATATGTTCCGCCGGCTGCAGGCTCCAATGAACTACAGTATATATTGGAATGAACTGGCAACATGCCTCAAGGAACGATCCAGGGGAGTCTGGTGTATTTTCATCCGAGGAGAGGTTTTGGATTAAACAATCTATGATAAAGCAAACGTCTCAGTAAGCCAAATCTCTGTCTGCGCGCCTCCCTGGTCTTCACCCCTGTGTATCAAACAAAGTGACATTTGAGAGAGTGCAGAGAAGCAGAGTGGGCAGATGAAGGGAGGTGCTGGGAATAAGAGAGCAGGGAGGTAGCCACAGAGACATGTGGCTGGAGGAGATGGATTTTGTTGAATTTTTCTCTCAGGAAATCACACAAATACCTTCAATGCAGACATATGAAAAAAAAATTGAAACCTGTTATGTATTAGTCTGATATTAAACAAATGTCATCTATTTTTATCCATGTGCTCCGCTAAAGGAGGTCAGCGCTAGTCTGAAACGCTACTGAAACCCATCAAGGTTTCCACGTGTGTACATTATAGCGCTTTGTGCGTAAACGCCCGCCGACTCTTTCCTTTGTCTTTGTCTTTAAAAGGTCTGTTTGCAGGCTAAAGTACGAGCTGGATGTTTTGGTCACTAGTGAGTTGTGCTGTCGTTCGGTGAAAGAGAATCAAGCGGCGCTTTAGCCCGTGTTAGTGTCACTGATATCACCTCAGGCTAGCTTGTGGAAGGTGAGTGACAGTGACACGAATATTTTGACATATTCTAATAATCTGACACTTAAATTCATTTCATTTATAATGACTGTAAGATGAACACGACAGAGCTAATTTGGATTTTCCGTGCCCTGTGGAATCCTTTCTTTATGGCTTTTGTTTCCGAAAGGGGTTTTTGAATGACAGTTCTTTTCCCCTTTTTCACACTTGAGCTCCCCACTTATCCAGAATTTATTAAAAACATTTCAACAACTGAAGCGTGCAAAAACTCATTGCAAATTTTGACTTGTTCTGTGAACTCGCACGATTCGTGTCATGTCTCATACAAAGTGTGTCCCAGTTTTATGGCTGTTTTATTGCTCTGTTTTTCTAGCCCTTCCCATCACTATATATACCTGTTAGCATCATTATTATACAGACTGCCCAGCTTTTATTAAATGTAAAATGTAAATGCTTCTTCCGTTTTTTTCCTTCATTCAGCTCTCCACCACGTTTCATGAAATTGAGCCCGGTTTTCATTTTAAATGATCTTGCTGACAAACTAAAAAGTGGAGCTAAAAAAACAAAAACCTCCCACCTTATTCCTCTTGCACTCCACTCATGAAACAATAATCTCAGGTAAGTTTTTCTTAAGAAGGGAAGTATTAGTAGATGGAAAATACAGTCATATTATCCTCAAAGGAGACAGAAGAAGGCTCGACATTGATGAATTGCACTTCCTTCAATATTTACTCTTAATACCTTTGTTTAAACGTGATAAAATGTTAAGAAGAAGTAGCTCATATATTAGATATTCTCTCTTTACTTTATTCTTTAAACTTAATATTATTATTATATTAAACTAATGTTATTTATGATACGATTATATGAGTCACTTAACTGAAATATTTGGACATATGGATTTATGAATGAAACATGAATAACAACCCAGTTTCCTTAAAGAGCTGGTTGTGTTATTCCAACAGATTTTTGTGTTTGTGCAAAAATCTGAAGCCACTCCTCATTTCTTTATACTTTGTAAGTGGTCTTGAGCATTAGTTTTCCAGGCTTCCAGGTTGCATCCGGCCCTTCAGTTGATCCATGTACTGTTTTCTGAAGCCTCATTAGCAAATGGTTTCAGGGGAAGGGTGGCTGTCAAGAAGCCATTCTTAAGGAAGGGAAACAGGGAGTAAAGAGTGAGGTACGCCAAGTTACTCAAGAACTGGACTAAAACTCAGTGCCGACAGGTCTTATGGAGGGATGAATCCAAATTTGAAAGCGTTGGTTCAAACTGTTGTGATCAGAATGCGCAGAGGAGGCCAGGAGGCACAACACTGAGTGTCTACAGCCTTTTGTAAAACACGATGGAGACTGTGTCATGATTTGGGTCTTCATTTCAGCCAGTAGTGTTGGAGAGCTTAACAAAATTGATTAAATTAATAACTTAGAAAAGCACTGAAACATACATTGCTGTAACATTTTCCCATTCTCCTACCAAAATATAGAGAAATGAGGGGTGGCTCAAGACTTGTGCATGCAGTGTATTCTTTTGATTTTGGCATCTAGTGCAGACTAACACCGGCCTCGACATGCAAATAGTTGGAAATGCGTAGAAATGGCACGCGATATGTGGCTGAATGGATAGTAATGCACAGTTCTTTGACATGACACACAGACATGCAATTCAGCAACGGACTGAGTGGTCAGTTTCGCTTAGTGATGTTTACCGAGCTGCCTCTTATACAGTAGGCGCTGTCAGTGCAAGACAAATGGCCCTCAAAACGAGAAGAAATTGTATTTTACAGCAGAAAAACACAACAATAGTGCGTGCTTGGTTATCTTAGCAGTGGTTGCTGTCTTATTCCAATCTCTAAATGATTCTGCCCTGCACACCTCCACTGTCCTCACAGAATGCAATAACTCTGGAGGAGCACAGAGTAGCAGGACTGCTTATCATTAAACTACAGCCAGAAAGATTTCTCCCTTATTCCGTCTCAGTCCATTTGTTTTTTCATGCTTAGACATTCCTGTCTACCTATCTCGAGAAATATTAACAAATCTCTATTTGTGTCAGTTTTTAGAGGGAGGGGAAAAAAAAGCTTTAAACTCTGACCAACCTGTAACAAACACAAATCCCATCATAAGCTAAAACTGGAGAGCTGAGCACTGTGGAGCGACAGAATAACAGGTACTCGGATGCTTGAAACCGTAACAGTTATATGAGGTGCCAAATGACGCAGGGACACACACACACTGAAAGCCATCAGTCATAAAATTTACCCCTTTCCTTCTCCTGTGTTTATGTATCCTGTGTTCGTTCCCTTCTTTTCAACCACGCATGTCCTGCCAGAAAACGCTCTTTGGTAACACAGTGTCTAATTTGACGAACGGGTCATTGAAATATTCCTTTGAAAGAAAAAAGAATCACATGGAACAGACAGAGAGGAAGACATAAAAAGAAAGGAAAGTTGCAGTGATATAAGTTCGGTGTATCTGATGGTACATTAATGCTCACCAAAGATTGCAGAGAACACGTCAACCCCAGCAAACGCAAGCAAATCTGGGCCTGCAGATCCTCGCCCATTCCAAGTCTTTCTCTTTCTTTCTTTTTCTCTGTCATGGCTCATTCTGAAATGACTGGTACACCCCTCCATCGCCCCCAACAGCTCAGTGCCTCTCTTTTACCACAGAATAAGCACATTAATCTAAATCACTACTAAGTCCAACATTTAATCTAAGAAAAAATCCACATGTGACATTTCTCCTTCGTTTCGTACAAGAAAAATACTTAAGAGTCAACAGAAAGTATCTGGGAGTCTATAGCCTCCCACCAGGTGACCTTTTAGAGCGATGGAATGAAAGTACAGCATGAATGGCGCAATATCTTTTGGGTCAGAAAATCCAGGCCTGGGCTTTCTCCTCTTGATTTCCAGTCACCCACTCTCCCTCCATTTACCCCATCTGCTAAGGATGTACGTGTATCTGTACAGGCTCTGGCTTAGCCTGATTTATGGCTAAGCTTATATAGAAGAGTATCAGATGGATAGCCCGCATGTGTTCTTTATTTATAGCCAACACAAATGAAAAGTGAGCTCATCCTCTCCATCTCGGTTTCTCCCTCCTTGCTCACTTTCTCTCACCCTGTAGTTGTACAACCACCTTTCCATTTCTTACAGCGAGGCATCTGGAAAGAGTTATGGTCACCGCTCAGCCACAAGAAAGACAAGTGTCTGCCCCCGAGGACCACGCTGACTTCGAAAAGACACTGAGAACGAGGAGCACTGTGGGTGTCCTTAAGACAGTGTCCATTGATGTAATTTTCTAAATACCTATATATTTTGCTGTGACCGCGCCGTCTGTGATTAAGGTGAGGAAGAAAACTGTGTTCTGTTCACCAAACAATCCTCATTATTACTCGCTAACCTGGTGTCCAGATTTTATAATAACTCCTTGTCAAGTGAAGACATGCCAAGTCTTCATTTGTATATTTGCATGTGTTGTTTGACAATTGCAATTCTTTATCAATTCCCAACAGTGTTTTCCTGGAATTCTTTTCCTTTGATTATTCTGGCTGCGAAACAGATCAAGTTTGAATAATATAACAGGCTTCACGAAGGCGTGCAACAGTTGCAACCAGCTACTTTAGCGCAAAGCAGGCAACGTGTGTATTACCAACTACTATACTAATTATTCAGGCTTTGAATAAGGGATGGAATATGGGGGAGCAAGTGTAAAGTAGCGCTTTTCTGCAGATACGCCTTAGTGAAGCGTCAAGGTAGGCTGCAGGAATTTCACTTTTCCACAGGGACGCCTTTTTTTTTCTTTAGAGAGATCCCCACTGTTTGATAAGAGAAACTAAATTGCAGTACTAAATTAATTAAGATCTAGCAAAACGATTACTGGATTAGTCTGGCATTAATTGAAAAAACTGATGAAGACCACATACCACAGAGATTAGAGGCATCTCAGCCTCTTGTGTTCAAGGCAACAATATCAGGGAGGACATTTTTATAATAATAATAATAAAAAACAACCCGTCAGTGATGGCCCAGACTGAATTGTTTATCGCATCTATTAAAATCAGTATTATGTGACTTTTTTACAAAGTTGTCAGATTATT
Source organism: Etia nguti (assembly GCA_015106755.1). Taxonomy (NCBI): domain Eukaryota; kingdom Metazoa; phylum Chordata; class Actinopteri; order Cichliformes; family Cichlidae; genus Etia; species Etia nguti. Next base: position 56,899 of record VUQG01043535.1, read on the forward strand.
TTAAAAAAATATGCCGACAGCTTGAAGGGGTGTGTAAATTGCTCGCTGGTCATATTCGTTTTCTTTGCATGTTCACACCCTGTCTTCCACACGCATACTCTAAAAATAGAAATGAACAGGTTCTGTCTGCCACAGCTATCCGTTTGAGCTATTTTAGGGGCTTTGCCAGCTAAGCAGACTAACACTTCAAATGCAACACCCTCAGACTCACAACGAGAAGGAGGAGGAAGCAGCAGTATCATTGCCGTGGGGTTAGCAGGCTGCGGCTTTCTTTTTTTCCCCCCTCTGAGCACAAACTCCTCGTCCCTCCCCGGCATCCACCAGGCGAGATCACTACCTTGTGTATTACTGAAGGCAAAGGCTGCTGCAGTATTAACAAGAGAGAAGCCCTCCGCGAGCCTAGCGGGCAAGTCTGCTTGTCTCCTCAGCCTTCAGGCTTGAGACATCCAATAAAGGTAATCCTCAGTCAACAGTGTGCATAGTTGAGTTGAGTTTAGTGTCTTTTGGCAGACATGGAAGGTGTACTGACAGGAAGGTATGGATCTAACCAAGATGAGGTCACTGTTTATCTTGCAGCGGTTCGAGTCTTGTGCTGCAGGGAAGTGTTTGTGAAAGAAGAGCATGAAGAAGATGTCTGTGCATGTAAACCTCCTGCAGGAGCACAAAGCTTTTCTCAGTCTTATCAGTTTACCATTCCCTCTTTCTCCTTGACTGTATATATAAGGAAGTGCATGTACATATGGTTTTGGAAGAAAGGGGTTATTCGGCTGTTTACACTGTGTGTATATTTGTGCTTGTAAGCAGCAGGATCCAGGTGGAAGCCAGATAGCCGGGGCCATCACTCACACCAACAGTGAGTCTTCGACTTTGCTGAGCCCTTACTCTGAGATAAGGTTTTGGAACCCTTTGGCTCTGCAGCCTGATCAATCTGCAGATTTACAGCCACCACTGCAGCACACTGATGAAGCATAAGAGCAGTAAATTCAACTCCCCTCATAGAAAACTGTGCTCTCTATCTCTCTCTGCCTCACTCTCATGTATTGATGTAACACCCTTGAAATCTTTTCTTTCTAGTTTCAGTAGAATAACTAGTGAGTGGCTGATCTTAATCAGCGAAGACTTGTTCCACTCTGTGTTTCTGTTCACATTACTCTTTCTCCACACATTTGCTGTACATCTAATACTTCCCAGTATTTGCACAATTTCTCATTTATATCCCTTAATGTCAGGGCCGATCTGTCTGGGACTCAGCAAGACTCCGTTTAGCCCTCTGAGAAGATTGTAAGAGATTTTGTCCTGATGTGAATATTCAATGATCATCGCAGCTAAAATGGCAGGAGTCGTGCTTCTTGTATTCAGAATTATATCTCTTCTCAAGTTCCTTATATAGCTTTTCGATGCTCTGGTTTTGAGTTTTTGTTCGATTTCTTGCTTACTTTGGGGTCCTTTTCCCCTTACTACCAACATTAAAAACAAATTAGTTCTTCCACACGTGATTCAGCACCTGATCTTGATGCCTCCTGAGCACATACCACTAGAGGTTTTGAGGGCACCTGCCAAGATACCCATGGGCAGTCCCAGAATGCTCTGGACAGATTATATATCTCAGCTGGCAAAGCCTTAGGATCCCCTAGGAGGAGGTAGAAAGCATTTCTGGGGAGAGGGGCGTCTTGACTAACTCGCTTAACCTGTAGCCACCCCAACCCAATGCCCACCAAGCTCCAATCAGGTGCTGGTAGCAAGGCTGAAAATGCATGTCCCTTGGGCTGTTACTTGAGACACGATCAAGTCTCCTGAGTCTTAAAGGCACAGAGGTGATGAAGCAAGTACAAAGCCTGGATCCTTTCTCCTGCATAGTGAATGGGGTTGAGGGGGTGGGGCATGGGGTTGCTGGGTGAAAGGATAAAGAGGGGCTTAATGGCAACCTGCCTAACCTCCTGACCCTACTTTGTTGGAAAGCAGGAACCAAGGGTACCTGACTAAGACTCCATTCAGGGAAAATAAAAGCGCAAAGCTTGGATATCCGACATGTGGTTCAAATTCCTCCAATCTTTGCAAGGACTTGGTGAAGGCCCTTGTCAAAGATACACAAAGAAGAATATTTTTTTCTGCTTTTACTGCTGCACTTGCGATCTCCTTAATAGTTGCAACCAGGATAGAACTTTTTTTATCCCTCTTTTAAAAAAGTGTTCAGGGAAAGCAAAATAATTCAAAGTAACCATTACTTTAGTGGCTTCCAAACCAGCACTCTTCTTCTTTCTCTCTTTCTCTAGTTCAGCGGAGAGTTTCCCTAAACGTCTGGCAACTGTAGACAGCATTTTCATGAATTTCATGTACAAAGTTACTAATATGAGGCAGTCGCAGCAGGTGGAGGGTGGGATCATTACTTCTGTTAAGGCTGACATCTGAGGCTCGGAACAGGATAAAAACACTCTGATCTCCTTCCCACATGCTCTGCAGCCTTCAGCAGCCAGATTCTTCCTGACACTGGATCAAACAACTTCTGCATCCCTAGGATCAGTGTCTGCTCATTTACTATCATCATGAGCATCCTTCCTTATTATGCTCTAAACTTTGGAGAAATAAAAATTGTCCCTATTTGTTCATTTCCTGCTTGTTGAGTGCATCAGCTGGCGACAGCATTGCAGACATTCCTAGGTTAGTAGAGTGAAAGGACAGAAGTTCCCAGGGTCTCCAGTCCCAGCACATTTTGCTTTACACCTTTTGCACTATAGGGGGAGCCATGACCTCATGTTCCTGCTTTTTCCCATTCTTCCTCTGCAACACTCTTTTAAAGCTTGTTTTACTTTGCTTCCCTGTGTTATACTGGCTGTATAACCACAGCATTCAGAAATAGAACTCACTTTGATCAAGTGCAATGCATCTTGCTGTGACCTAGTAGGACAGATGGGCAGCAAAATACAGTAGGTAATGATACTTGATTTATATGCTTTTGCCTCCACAATGGGCCTTAGTGGCTGAGTAATAGGCATCACTGTTTGTCAATTTTACTGCTGCTCAATGGAAACTGAAATATGTGGTATGTTGCTGGAACAGAGTAGGGATAAGCAATATACAACCATTGTCTCTGTAGCTTACTGCGGCTGAAAAAACAACCACGAGCGAAGGCATATCTTAGAAGCCGATGGCAACATAAACGGAAATAAACATCTGATCTTCTCTGAAGAAAGCAATAGTTTCATTGACTTTTCAAGATCACTTTCTAGACTGCAGGTAATGCACTGATTTTGCATCTTTTACACTTGTGTTTGGAGGTGATGTATACCTTGACGCAAACATTATACATGCCAGTGGAGTAACACACTTCTTGGCCTGGTTGACATTAAAGCTACTGGCAGGATGTTTGCGGTTGTTTGCAGACCTTCATGCAAAGCCAACTGCTGGGCCTGAGGCTAAGTGCATCTGCATGTCTTTGATGATCTGCTTCGCTTGATTCAAATGTTAGGTCTGGGATCAGCTGTGTAACACAGCTCCTAAACATCCCCGCAAAATCCGTCAGTTGGGCAGTTCCCATAATAGAAAGGCACTTTATGTCCCCACAAGGTCTTTCCTGTTCTGTCCATGCCTGCTTCTATTTTGTCAGCTAACGTTACCAGTAAATTTGGTCATTAAGCTTCTCTGTTTTGACTTTCAAATAGCTTCTCACTAGCAATATGGGCTCTCTAAATAAAATACCCTCAGCTCCACCACGAGTGCAATTAACTTGAAAATTTAATGATGATTTTGTGTTGGCATATGGAAAAATTAAATTTTTGGATCAGCAATCTATCGGCTATCTTGCGTTTTCTGCTGGAGGTTTTTGGGGGTCTTGATAGAGATAGCTAACGGTATATCTACTAAACTTGTCCTACTAGACTGCAGGCAACAAAAGAATTGGGGGGGGGGAGAGACCCATCTGCTGTCCTTTATTTTCTAATCTGCTGCTACACCATTGGCAGATTATCCCAGTGTCCCATGTTGACTATAGACCAATGATTGCACATCCATGTAGACATTACCTTCTGAATATGCATAAAAGAAGCACACACTAAAACATGCATTTAACCATGCTCCCACAAAGATGCTACCCAGATATGCATGCTCATGTGCACAAAATGCTTATTAGCATATCTCATTTACATGCATCCATTTGACCAGGCAAATATTGATGATTTGTCCTAACTTATTGTGTAAAAATGATAATCTGATGATTGCTAACATCTAATTGCCACAGCTGGGTGTGTGCATATGTGTGTGTGTGTGTGTGTCTACACTAATGGAGCGACTGGGCCCTAACTCATTACTCTGGCAGAGAGGGGCTGCTTTATCTCCTATCTGAACCCATTTTAAATGCTAGCCTATTTTTAAATGGCTTCCTATTATACACATCACCTCCTGAGCGGCAAAGAGCATAATATCTCTTCCTCCTCACTACCAGTTATCTCTTACATTCATTAGCTGACTTACTCCTTACCTGTTGTTGCCTTTAGTCATTACTAAATGCGAAAAGGCAGATTGAATCTTCTGTCCATATGAATAATGAGTTCATGAGACACACAAAAGTAATCACAGAATGATCTGGCGATGGCATTTCGGGATATTTTATGGATGCCAAAGTAGAAGAACAGTTACTCGTACTGTTCCTGCATTAACTGACAGCTAACTAACTACAGCTCACAGGTAGACCGTTACAAATATTTTACTCACTCCAGACGGGCTGAGAAGTTAAAAGGTTAAATGTACCGCGCGTCACATTTGCAAAACAATCTGCTGTTAGATTTCAGGGAATCGCTTCCCTCTGGAGGAAATCTTGACAACTCGTTACTTGAAATGATTTAGTAATTTTCATATTGTCCATCTTCCTCGTTTGCTCCCCATTTTCATCAGTATGATGGGCTCGCTCTCTTTCCTTTCTTCCATCTGTTTCTTGTTAGCCTCTGTTACCGAGGATAAGCTCAGTTTTCTTGCTTTCCTTGCTTCACCCGCTCCCTCTCTCTCACTCGCTTTCTATCTCCTTTGCAATGGGTGTTTGGCTGACACCCAGTTTCCAGGCAATGTGTTACAATTACTTTATGCTGATGGTTAAAAATAAAGTCATTCTATAGCGTTTAGCCGTCAGTGCATTCGTGACACGGTATGCATGTTAATAAGACATGCATGACTGCATGTGATGCTTTTGTATAGAGTCTCTTTTGCATGTGTTGTACCATTTGCACAGGCGCCTAGTTTTTCTTTATTGTGAAGTGTTTGCATACTCTCGCCTTACATCTCTGCATCTGCACTTTTGAGGACTGGCTGCAGGAATCTGCTGTGAAGGACAGTGTCTTTGTCTTTGGAGGGAACTCATTAGGTGTGCAGGCGTTTGCCCCATCCTCTTTGGTGCTTATTCCGTCAACACCATTTGTGCTTTTCATTTTTCACGCCTTTGCTCTCACTCCTCTGCTTCTGCATTACCCCCAACCCCCATCAGCTCCTACTGTTTCCCCCTTTGCCATCTCCTTCTCTAACCCCCCACCACCACCAGCAGCTTGGCCCAGTGCAAATCTAGAGCTTTCTGCTGTGAGGGGTGATATTTCTGAAGCCAAGTAACACATACGTTTATGTTTCAAGCATCCATGACTGTGACGGACATGTATATAATGTTATCAGAGTCTGTCAGACATGCCAGCTCTCTGCTGTTGTTCATTTGAAAGGTATTTAATGTGTCAAGCCCATGTGTAGTGGAGACCTACAGTGGCTCTCGACTATACCATGACTCTCATTTTGCAGGTGCTGACACACTACTGCACATGAATACCAAACACATTTTACATTTAAATTCAAAGTATTTAGCTGATGCTCACAACCAGAGTGACTTACAAAGAACGAGCAGCATGGGGGGTTGTCAGTCTTGCTGTAGTGAAACTTAAGCTGTCACGGCAGTTGAGGTGATTGATCCTGTGACACTAAAGAGAATTTTATCAAATATGTGGCAAGAATACAAAAAGGAGAGTAAAGAAAAAACTACGTAACGGTGTAGAAAACAAGTGTGGTGTGAAAACAAGGTGATCTTTCCATTGTTAGCTAGAGTTCACAAGTTTGCTTTTCTAAATCCATATGGATAAGGACTCGTTCCTTTTCTGATAATGAACCCCATCAGACATGTCTCTGCTTTTCCCCTCATGCCAGCTGAAGAAACCGCTTACCCTTTAAGTATACAACCAATCCCAGGCTCCTGAACCCAGCACCCGTAACACGCCGTCTTCTTCCTGTCCCCAAGAGATGCGATGTCTCACTTTTAAAAAGGGTAACATTTCGAGTGCAGCGTAAATGTCTCAGCATTTCTCCAGTCACTTTTAAACTGTGGTCCGAGATGACTGAAAGCGATTGAAGAATGGGGACATTAGTAAGCTCCAACAATCCTGTTTTGCTAAGATGGTGCAAAATGCTTTACGTGGCATGATTAAGGACAACGAAGGACTGATTCTTCTGTCACCGTCAAAGAGTCCATGACTTAGTGTTATTGGGTCACTTCTGGGGTGCTCAGGATTTTAAAAGTACTGAGGTCATGTCAGAGTTGCTACAGATATCAGAGAGTCTTTTTTTCCACATTTTGTTTCACTCAGTTAATTCTTTAACTATATTTTCAGTGTTTCTTTTTTCAGCACAAATATCTAAATTCTGTTTCTGATCACTCTGCTGTCGAGAATATATTTGTGGTGGGAATGGCTAAATAATTGTTTAATTAAATGGATAACGATAGTCTTTAAATACTTGTGGAAGTTTATTTTATTTTAATTTAATCTTTATTTATACAGGTAATCAATCCCACTGGGACCATTAGAAAAAATGTACGGTTTCACAGTTTCAAGTTTCATTTTCTGTGATGTGATCCACACTGCTTGATGTAAAATCCACCTCAGTAGAGCGGGGCCCAAATTTGAAGAGTCTAAGTGTACAAAAATGTGTCAGACCTGTACACTTTTGTGTATTTTGTATCACTTTAAGAAACATTTCAGGATAAAATAATAACATTTTTCTGTATTTTTACTGTTGTCAAATGTCAAAATGGTTCAAATTTCACCCAAACGCTAACTAAGGTTTAAACATGTCTTTTTCTCACAGCTTCTTACTCAGATGGCATATAACTATAAATATATTGTAGAAGTGGACCGCCAGCCAAAGGTGCCTGAAATTAAACACTTTAAAACTGTATATAGTCTGAGATCACTACTTAACCCACCTTTGACATTGTTATAACATGCCCACTTCAGCTGTGACCGCAGTGTGGTGTGTTTTGTTGTGTTGGTGGCGGTCCAAAGCAGCTCTTCAAAATTAAACTGTGGAAAAGCCCCACAGTCAACATTGGCTTAGCTAGTGCCACTGGCGTATCGGGTCGGATGTGCAAAAGTCACCTTGTCAGTTTCCACAACGCTGCTGTCGCTGGTAGACAGCAGCCTCATCCAAATAGATTGTGGGTGTTAAGCGCGTTAAAGGACATCACACACTGTCCAGAGGAGAGACTGAATATGTTGAAACACGCAAAACTGAGGTGACATTGTGTTTCACTTGGGATTGCAACGGCACAGGCAATTTCATTACAGTCGTGCATTGTATATGTGTGTGTAAAAGTGATTTTCTGTGACACAGTTATGTTTTCAGAGGTAGGTTTGCTCTGTAAGGGAAAAAAATTGAGTAATCCTGGTTTTCACCCAAACTTTTAAAGTCAGCTCCCAGCCACTCGACCTGACATGCACCATTTTTCTGCACAATAGGGGATTAGTAATTTACTTCCATTAATACAATGCAATGCACATGTTAAACTGACAGATTTAGTGACTCCCGCCAACGGGATTTTTCATCGTAATATGCACTTTATTTTCCCCTGTGAAAGTTCCCTGTCATATTAAGTGGAATTGAACAGACATAATAAACTGTGACAGTGTCTGTGATGAATGGTCCTCGAGTCACAATCTGAAATTTCACTGTTTACAATTCCTCAGAAGCAATTCTGTTGCATAAATCATAATCTGTGTATATTAGCTGTCAAAATTAAGTGTTATGAGAGTAGGAGATGCCACATTCGTTGACTCTCATCATAGCAAAAAGATGGATGCAGTAGATGTGCCGACAACATGTCTAGATTATGAAGCCGTAAACTTTTTCGCAAGATTATTATTTAACCACCCCGCAACGATTCAGATTTAACCACATCTGCAAAAACAGCTTGACCGCAATCAGCCAACATTTGACACAAAATACAAACTCTACTGACGTGCCATGTCTGCAACTAAATTCTCTCAATCTAGTGCTGATCAGTAATTTTAATATTTAAAAACACCCGCTTCAGTGAATACATGTGGATTTTATAAAGTTTATAGCACTTTATATTCATATTCCTGCAACCTATATTCTCATCTGTGTTTCATTATAAGGAAAAACAGTAAGAATTCCATCTTTAACCTGCTAATATTCCCCATACTCGGTCTATAATAGCACAGAGTTCCCAGTGAGTGCTATTGGACTTTTGTTTGGCAGGAGGGCTATTGATTTCATTAAGAAGACGTGTGGAGCACATTACAGAATGATGACTGCTTCATGGGAGGTCAACAAGAAATCAATACAAAATTATATTACAGCTTCGACTAGCTGCGGTAAGTCCAGCTACCGAGCACAGCTGCCAACACTGGACTGGAAAACGGGGGAAAGACTTTTCCTGCAGGCATTTCTTGTGAGAACAAAACATGGCGAGGTAAAAAAAAAAAAAAAAAAAGAAGGAGGGAAAAAAAGG